>CAJQZM010037226.1:0-25860 GCA_907164665.1 Colias nastes | reverse complement strand
TATATTATTTGTTCAAGTAAATTATTCTAAGTTAAACAGTAAATACAAAGTTTTTTATATTGTTAGGTGAGTTACCTCTTAGCTAATTTCTAAAGACGAATCTTTGTTTGTTTGTAAATATTTAACTCAAAAACTACTGGATTAATTCCTTCAAAAATTCTTTCATCATTAAAAAAAACTACTTTATTTTTGAGTAATTTAGGCTTTATTACCGAAGTTCACGGAATTCATAAAAATTGGAGAGCAGGCGAAATCATTGAAAACTCCTAGTTTCATTAATAAAAATATAATTGTTGATGTCAAAACATTTTATTTTTTAACAATATTCATTGTTACAGGTGATTCTGGGTATCCGCAGCGTCAGTACCTAATGGTGCCAGTTCCAAATGCAGACGAGGGAACACCAGAACATCACTATAACCAGCTGCATGCTACTGCAAGAAACACCGTAGAAAGAACAATAGGGGTCCTTAAAGCCAGATTTAGATGCCTATTAGCACATAGAGTCCTACATTATGACCCCGACACGGTTTCGAAGATTGTAATAGCATGTTGCGTGCTTCACAATATTTGTAATCGTGCCGGCCTGCCAGCTCCAGCCATACTCAATTCAGAGCTAGAGGTTGAGGCTGGTTTTCATAGGACCAGACAAAGTGTAGCTTCAAATGAGGATGTACCCAATGAAACTGCACTTGGTCAGCTATGTAGACAAAGATTGATAAATGAATTATGGAGGGCAAGGAACACGCGGTAATTATAATTAATTCAATCAAAAATCAATGCAAATTATTTATTCCGGAAAATTATATTCATAGGTGTTAGTAACTCAATTAGGGCTTATAAACTAATGTTAGTAAATTAAGAAACTATACTTAAGTAAAACCACACCCCGGACACTCCATACAAAATGATCGTTTTGACAGTCACACTGTAGAGACTGCAAATGTGTGTGTTAACGCTTTATGGTTGGCACATTTGTGACTAGCGTAAAAAAAAATTCGCGTTTTTCTGATGAAATACATCCGTAAACAGCACAATATCTAACCATTTTCTACGAAAAACGATAATCACAAATCCAAAATAATAAAATTACTTTAAGTCAATTTGATTAATGTTGTCAATCTTCGTTGCGTATCGTCCTTGCAGAAAAATATGGCCCATTTTATGTCTGATCGCGCGGGGGTGAGGTAAGTTTAATTTTGGCGGGAGGCGGAGAGTGTCCGTTCTGTAGCGTTTAGCTACTATTATGTATTCTGTGGTAAAACCACAGATAATTTTTTACTACTAAAATAAGTTAAGAACTAATAAATGTATTTAAGTATAAAAGTATTTTATTTTTTTAAATTTTCAGCTAATAATTTAAGACCTTCCCCGACGGCAATCAGGCCCTCTGCTGTCATTCTGTTGGTCTCCCTTTGTGAGTTGACCATCACCTCCTGTAACTCACAGTAGCGACGGTCAATCTCAATCCGTTGCTCTTCCAAGCTAAGAAACCTTTCGGTAAAGGTTGTTAATTGAGATTGCCGCCTTTGTGATGGAGGTGATCGTCTTCTTTGCCGTTGTTGTGGACGACTCGATGACCCTGAAACGTAAAAATAAATATTAATTTATTATTATTTCCACCGGTGACGAATTTTTGACAAGTCTTCTGATGTTATTATTATTTCCTTAATTCATTATCAAGTATTATTTAGTTTTATTTGTATGTATTTCCAAATTTTTATTGTTGACTAGCTTTCCGCCCGCGGCTTCGCCCGCGTTTTCAAAGAAAAACCCGTTCCCGTAGGATTTCCGGGATAAAACCTATCCTATGTCCTTTCTCGGGTATCAAAATATCTCTATACCAAATTTCATGCAAATTGGTTCAGTAGTTAAGGCGTGATTGAGTAACAGACAGACAGACAGAGTTACTTTCGCATTTATAATATTAGTATGGATTATAAATATTGTAAATCAATTCATAAATCTCATAATTACTTGTAGTACGACGTGGTGATGGACCCGCGACGTTCAATTGACGTCGAGCAGGAAAGTTGCCTGAGCCAGAGGGGGTAACTGCTTGCAGAGGGCTCGTTACCTCCGCTCTCGGTGGTGTATGAGCAGGGGAAGGTTCGGGATTCGGGATACAGTCAACATATTGCTGAATTAGTTGAGGTCTCTGAAAAAAAAAACATAGTATTTCACATACTGGAATCAATAAAAAAAGTACCATTTTCATAATATCTTATTAATATATACCTCAGTATCTGCCATACTAACATTTTCCGTATTTATAGCAGTCTCATCCAAGACTTGGTATTCCTAGAACAATATAAGAAACATTTACTAATAAGTTGTTTATTATTAAGTAATATTTTATTAATACACTAGGTATTTACTTACAATAGTTGTGGTTTCATTTATCATAGATGAAGTCGGCAATGTGGGGCTTTCGTTGGCATCAGTAAGGACGGGGATTTCCTAAAAAAAGAACATGACATTGAATAATTATATTTTACATACATACATGTATCGGATCAACAAAATCGATAACAATAGCTTACTTCAAATGGATTAATTTCCAAATGCCTATCACCAATTGCAAAACCTTCCCCGCCCATTAATGTGAGTATTTTCTCCTCCACCTCTGAAAGCTCCACCACCGATTCACATCCACCACCAGTCTTATTGCGTGCCCGGTATCTTAGGGCAGCTTTTTTCTTCACGGCACTCTTTTTGTCAGACCAATACTAAAGCAAAATTAAAAGTTTATTAATATATAGGTAAGCCAGATACCTACACGGTATAAGATGAATAGTTTTCTATATGCCTATTGCCTACCTTTGTCCACTGTTTCCATGTTTTAGTGCAGCCTCCCAAGCTATTTAATTTGATAGTCAACTCCTCCCATGTTTTTCTAGCTTCGTCTCTAGCGCTCGGGACTTTTGAAAAACCCTTGGCTAAGCTAGGATGTTTGCTAAGATAGTCGACTAGATACTCTACTTGGGCACGGGAGGGATGAGACGACCTTTCCGAGGAGCTACAATGTTTAAGATTTTAAGTTAAATATTTCAATAAGCTTGTTGTATAAGATAATATTTTAGTTAAATACAAGAATCACATTACTCACCTCATAGTTGTTATTTTTGCAGTTTTCTCCTTTAAATAATTTATGCAACACGTTTAACACCAATTACACAACAACTTAATAAAGCCAAACTGAAACATTAACTAAAACTCCAACATAACTTTTAGAAAGAATGCAACACGAAACACTTTAAAATTAGGTACAAAAAACCACTTGAGAAATAAACATAAGTCAAACGAACCACAGACAATCGTCCTTTTTTTTCAGTGACGCTAGAATTATTTTGATTTTAAAGAATTTATCAGTGTAAAAATGCAATTTTAGTTTAATTCCACCCACGGTACAATACTAAAGTGTTATTATGTCTTCAAAATGTGTTAAATTGCCGCATTTTAAAGATAATAACAATGTCGATAAATTCAAATCTATAAGATCCCTTCACTAGGCAAGTGAGTTTCGAAGTGAGACTCACTTCGCTTCGCCTCTGCCGAGCGGATGTTTACAGAATGCGAAACCAAAAACTCGAACGTTCGAAAGTGAAGTGAGTCGACTCACTCAGGTGAGATGCGAGTTCGGGCGCGTTTTTTACAGAATAGCCTAGCAGCTAGGCTATTCTGTAAAAAACGCACGCTTGGAATCCTATGGACAGGGCATATTGTTCTATACAAACAACTGATTATACAAATATCATGCATTTCGATACCGAAATAATAAAACTAATACTGTCTCTTTCTAACCAATGAATATTCTGATAAGTGAAAAAATATGACTATACGTCAGTCAGTGCTAATTCTATACCGTTTGATATTTGTAGTTTGCTCAAATACCTACTGTGGCCGGTCGCCATTTTATGTTCTCGTTATTATGATGTACATGCGCTGTCATTGCTCCGTAGTAAATATTGAAAAATATTGAATATTTTTGTGATTGTGACAAACATTTGTGTCTAAAACATATAGAGTGGTCGAGGACAAACAGTGGCATAATTCCAAAGCGTAGTATTGTGGGATGTGGCTCCAGAAAGAATGAAAACCAGAAAAGTTTGTCATTGCACCGGTATGTATTTGTTTTGACTGAAATATTAGTTATTACTTTGCTGATTTAGTTATTTTCATGTATATTGAATTGAGGAGTAGTCACAGACTGTGTTTAGTGCAAAATTGTTACCAAATATAGCTTTATTTTGTATATTTTCGTACAAGTAAAATAATGAATTTGGGTGCTAGTGATGGCTTATAATATCGACATCAGCAAAATGTTAGATGAAGACGTGCGTCTCCCAAGGCTGTGGCATTAATCTCAAGAATAGTTGCTTTGGTGAATACACTTCGAAATTAACAAATAAATTTTGCCAAGAGCATCAGAAGGAAGACGGAAGAAAAAATAAAACACTTAATTCCTTAAATTTACCTAATATGAATTTTAACTTAAGTAAGATTGGTCGCTTTTACAGTACTTTAAAAATGTATTTGTAAATAAGTCAGGTTAGGACTAAAATTATAGGTAATAACCTAAATATTCATTTTTTTAAGGTTACCAAGAAGTGAATATAGAAAAAGAAAATGGTTAGAAGCAATTGGAACTGAAAATATCAAGCCAAATGTAAAGGATATATCATATTATGTTCCCTACATTTCCCCGAAAGTGCTTTCAATAGAACAATGCATGTGATTCGTCTGCACGATGATGCTATACCAGTATGTCTGCCGCTGCATTCACACAGGGTGAGGTTTTTATCTGTCGACATATTGTGATGTCTTCCAATTTACTTTTGATCTTTTTATTTAGATTTAGGTCTGTCATTTATAATCTAACGTTTCTCCTATTTTGAAGGGGGCCTGTGAACAAACTGAGATGGTTTTATATTTTTTTTTAGTACAAACTTGGGTGATATTTGGTTGTTGAAATATTATTGACTGAGGGAAAGTGCATTTTACTTTAAATACATGGGGTGTTTTAAGTTATTATACGGGTCCAAAAATAATCAATATGGCATCCCTACTTCTAGCAAATACCTATGTAACATTCCTTTTTCCATTCCTAATGTAACATTCATCATGCCTGGTTCAAAGTACTGTTTTTTTAATCTAAAAATAAATTTCAGCCTTGTGTCAGTCAAGGTGAACCTGCTTCATCAACGGCGAATAAATTGGATCCAACTCCGGCAGACATACAGAATGTTCCAAATATGGTAATTATTTTAAGTATTGCTTTATAAGCCAACCCTTTGTAAAATAAAATAAGGGAATTTGTAATATCACTTAGTGAAAATGTAATTTTTAACAGAAAAAATAAGACTATCTACGAAAAGAAGTGAGATGCCATCAATGACATATTATGTAGCTTGTACAAAAACAAAACAAGTACCAACCTGTTAAATACAGTAGAACTCAATTTTGAAAGTTGTTTTTTTACAAGTTAAGTTTTGATGACATTTGTGTTTTAGTGACATGAAGTTGTCTTTTAATGATATTCACTAGGTCTTCAATTATTATTTGCATGGCTAATACCATTTTAATGATTTTGCTTTATGTACATGCAAATTATGAATAATAGATGTAATATAACTAAAATGTAAAGTGAACAATGCTAGTTAATGTAAATTGTGACATTTCATTTCCAGGTACCAGTTGAGCCTCTAATCCCTATTATGGTCGACAGCAAGACGTGTTCCAAAAGGTATCCACATAAATTGACGGCAAAGATACCCACAGTATGAGCGTTGATCGTTCGATAATAGTGGTAGAACTATCACAACTATAGTAAAAGGAAACGATTTCGAGGGAGACAACAGTTAAAGAATGAAAAGAGTGAATCCGAGTGCAATCAGGCTGCACAAAATAGTTTAGTTCTTTAATTTTCTCTGTTACTAAGTAATTATTGTTTTTTCTTTCTATTACTGTATATTGTGTTGTTCATCGTAATAAAATACTATTATATACCTATATTAATATTTATTTTGTATCATTGTATTACATTCCTCAAAACCGAAATTAGTTCAGCTAAAAGGTAACAAACACGGTAACAAAAACTGTACAAAGTTCGCCGGGACAGCTAGTAATGTAATAAAACAAATCGAATACTAAATTATTCTGTTTTTCCGAAGCATGCGCCATCCCTCGTGGCTGTACCATAGTAGCAAAATGCATACAACAGATTTTATACCGCATTCCCGTAATACCACATTTGCTCTTTACTGGTATGCTTCTGTTAGTTCCGTTAAATACTACATTCAAATAATATCTGATTTCGAAAACACCGGTCAAACAAAACAAAATATCCAATAAACCAGTTGATAAATTTAGCAGATAACTTAAATGCCAAATCGTAAGTCTACCGTAATCCTTAGATGGATGTCAAAATTGAACTAGATTTATCAAATTATACAGGGTTACTTGTAAAACACCAGGAACCTCGCAGGACAAGATAGCTAACAACATTATGTAACAACATTTGTTCTACGACTTTTGATAATTTGTTATATTTTATTTTCATACAAAAATAAATATTCATTTAATTTTCCGTTTGATTATTTTAAACTCTACGCTCATCCCTGCGAACGAGAGGGGGAAGGGGGCGTCGCGTCGTCCTTTCGATAATGAATAGAAAATAGACTTACAAATGTTAGGAGAGTACAATAAAAGCTTAAAAATCACCTAAAAATAATTTATTGCGTTATGCCAATAGTCGTAGAACAAAATATGTTGTTACCTACTTATGATGTTATCTTGTACTGCGAGGTTGCTGGTGTTTTACATAGAGCAAGTAAGTGTTTTACAAGTAACCCTGTATAGGTGTTACCGTCACGAGCAGCCATCGTCATACTTAATTTTATTAATTGGCATTGTCATTTTTTTCCGCCATTTGTAATTTTACTTCTATATTTTGTACAATAAAGTTTAATTAAATAAAAAAATAAATATTAATATTATTTTTATCGATAAACATAGTAGGTAATGTTTATCGATATATTCTCGGCACTAAACACCGCCATCTTGTGTTACAAGCAATATGGCGCCGGCCACACTTTTTTTGTAGGTATGTCGCTTCCATGTGATTCCCTTACACATTACCAATTATTCATTGGTAATGTGTAAGGGCGTATTCAGAAAGAAAGCTTGAAACTTATAAGTGCTTATAAGCGCTTATCGGCGCTTGTCAGCGCTGGTAACCCGCGCAGGAAAATATATGAACACGCGCCGATAAGCGCTGATCGGCGCCGACAAGTTCCGACAAGTTTCAACAAGCGCTTGTCAGCGCTGGGCGCTGCAGCTGTCATATAAAATTTGTTTTGGTCTGCTTCAACCTGCTTCCTTTGTGTAGAACGAACCAGCGTTGACAAGCGCCGATAAGCGCCGATAAGCGCTTATAAGTTTCAAGCTTTCTTTCTGAATACGCCCTATGGTATTAGGCAATGTGCTTCTGGAAATAATATAAGTTCAAGTAATCGCTGTTTTCATTTAAACCCATATCTTAATAATATCCAAGTAAAGTGCGCTGTCCTATGCTATTTAATATGCTGATCACATTAGAAAAAACACTGAAAATACTATCTATGTAGGTAATACGCTTCTGCTCACATAAATATCAGGAAATTTTTAAAATATTAAAATTGACGTAACTACTTTTTATTCAGAACTAGCGGTCCGCCCCGGCTTCGCCCGTGGTACATGTTTACGTTTTCTCTACATAAGAACCATCCTCGTACTTCAAGGAATATAATAAAAAAAGAATTATCGAAATCGGTTCAGCCGTTCTCGAGTTATGCGCTTACCAACACATTTTGCGATTCATTTTTATATTATAGATTATATTATTTTACACAGCTCTCCGCCAGCGGCAGTATTCAAAAATTACGCATGCGCCAGCCAACCAAAGCGTTGAATGAATAGGTAGTACTAGTCTTTATAATTTGTGTATAGTGTTGCTAGACAGCTCCGAATTAGTTTGTAAAAAATACGCGGCGGGAGCTTTATTTACCCCGTATTTTATTTTCGAAATTACGCCTTACGGGTTTCCGAATTATCATACCCTGGAAAACGGGGTAACCCGTAAAATACGGGGCATCTGGCAATCCTAATCGGTCCAGTGCTTTCCGTGCTACTGGACAGCGAGGACGTCGCACTATATGTTTCGTAGTAACTAATACTTAATCTGTGATATGTTTTTAGGCCCGAAAATTTTTTTTAATAGATAGAGTGATTCAAGAGGAAGGTTTATATGTATAATAACATCCATTAAATAGTGGAGAAGTACTGTTATTTTTGAGGTTTCTAATGTGATGTGGTAAATAATTACATTTTTTCCGCTTACATTGCAAACGCAGGTTGAACCCTACGAGTTTTATCAAAATAATGTACTAAGTATTGTACACATTGAAAAAGTCTACAGAAAAGTCCGTGATGGTATATGTCTATCTCTTATGGATAACCCACAATAACTTTTTTTTGTCATTTATTTTTTACGACAAATATAATGGCTAATTTTCGAAGCGATTTTAACCAATACAGCATTAATTCTTAACCAATTAAGTACCTTGAATACATTGTTCATTTAATATAGATCTATATGGCCCTTTACACCGTATGATTTAAGTGAATATTTTCGAAGATATTACAGATTTAAAAATTGCGGGACGTAGCGTTTGCGGAGGTACCGGCCGGCCGCCATTGCACCCGTGCGAAGCCGGGGCGGGTCGCTAGTTTCCAATAAAACAAGAATGTCACTTTTTCGGGCCTAAAAACATAATATTATAGTGCGACGTCCTCGCTGTCCAGTAGCACGGTAAGCACTGGACCGCATCTGGACCGGGTAAACGCCTGTGGCCTGTGGAGTGTACAGTACAGGCCACCTACTTATGGGCGTATTCAGAAAGAAAGCTTGAAACTTATAAGCGCTTATCGGCGCTTGTCATGTTCATATATTTTCCTGCGCGGGTTGACAGCGCTGACAAGCGCCGATAAGCGCTTATAAGCGCTTATAAGTTTCAAGCTTTCTTTCTGAATACGCCCTATATTACTTGCTCTGTGGAATGTACTGTCAACTGTGGTCAACTGTGTCTGTGGTACTGTGTAATGTCATGTCAATAATCTCATGCCTTTTTAGATATTTTGTGATAGGCAGTAGGCACCTGGCACCTTCTGGCACAGAGCAAGTAATATGTGATAGGTTAAGATTTCAAAGTTATACAAACCAAATAAAGTCATGCTTTATTAAATGAAAAGTATTTGCCGCGCATGCACACAAAATGACTTCAACGACTCGTTTATTTGTGGGCAATCTTCCAGAAAATGCAAATGAAAAACACATACTGAATGCATTTTCTTCATACGGAGATGTAACTAACATTGATATAAAGTGTAAGCCTGATGCAGAGAATGATAAAAAACGATTTGCTTTCGTTACTCTTTCCACATCTGAAAATTATATTGAGTCATGTAAGTCCTTTGATATTAAGTTCTGAGTACAAATAAGAAATAGAATAAAAATTAACAAATAAAATTGTTCCCCAGGCTTAAAGCATTTTTCTAATGAAGATTTTCTTGGTAATAGACTATATGTGACAAGAGCTCGGGAAAGTTTTTTAGAAAGGTTACAAAGGGAAAGAGAACAAGCACAGGGAATTAAAAAGCCCTCTGCGGAGGTTGGTATATGATTAAAATTTAATGTTCACTTGTTCTTGTACATTTACAAGAATAAATGTACACATCTGTATTATCATGATTATTGCATGTATATATTTATTTAAGTCAAAAGTTCTTGTTTGTGAATTACATATTTTTTTAAAATGGTAAAATCCACTTGAATTTTAAATACCTATGTGATTCAGTTTATGATTTAAATTGTATTATTTCAGCCTGCTCAAAATGATTTTAGCACAAGAAATGATCATGTCTTTGATCAAAACAGAAAAAATAAAAGGAAATTTTTAAATGATGATGATTTGCATAGTAATGATATACATTTGCAAAGTAATAAAATAACAAAAACTGATAAATATGAAAAAAATATTAAGCAGACACTACAGATAAATAATGTACATAATATAACAGATAAACCTGGAGATAAAAAGCAGGAGTCAGAAAAGAAAAGGTTAGAATCTATGAAAAGAAAAAGACAAGAATTTAAGGAAAAGAAATTGATCATTAAAACTGGTCTTACAGGAATTGTAAGTATAGAATATAGGTACACTGTTTCTAAATATTTTAGTTATATAATTATATATTGTAATTTTCTTTTACTTTGTATCAAGTATAAGAAGCACATTTTCTTACTTATATGGTTTATGGTGCCTTGTCACCTACACACAACAACAAAAAATAATACAATGTTACTATTTTATCAAAGAGTTGATTGTGTTATCTTGCCTTTCACATTTACCATTTTAATAAAGTATTATAAAGTGAAGTCCCATGTGCCCTAGTGGGGTAAGCGGCAGATGCATTATTCGATCAGTGAAACATCTGTTTCACTGATCGATTTTCTTGAGGGACAAGTAGGTGATCAGCCTTCTGTGTCCTGCCAGACCGAGACATTTTTTTATCTTCGTCTCCACGGGGAATCGAACCCAGGACCTCTCGGTGCTACGCTCACGCGTCAACCACTGTATCAAGGAGGCGGTCATAAAGTATTATACATAGGAGTTAAAGATAATTATTAAAATTCTATACAGGATAAAGTATCAAATAAGAAGATAATATTTACTGACACGGGAGAAGAAAAGATTTCTGAAAATGGATCATCTAATATAAATAATGGCCTCCAAAACAGAAATAACTTGTTTGACAATGAGGATAGTGATGATGGTATCAATTTTAATATAAAGGAACAATTTGAGGGCAAAAAAGGACAAAAGGTAATATTCTGTATTTTATGTAAGTTTTAAATTTCAGCTTTTAATGAAAGCCATGCTTTAACTATTAGCCTGATAGCCTGATTTTCTCAATATCACTACATAGTATAAAACAAAGTCGCTTTCTCTGTCCCTATGTCCCTATGTCCCTTTGTACGCTTAAATCTTTGAAACTACGCAACGGATTTTGATGCGGTTTTTTTTAATAGATAGAGTGATTCAAGAGGAAGGTTTATATGTATAATAACATCAATTAAATAGTGGAGAAGTACTGTTATTTTTGAGGTTTCTAATGTGATGTCGTAAAAAATTACATTTTTTCCGCTTACATTGCAAACGCAAGCTGAACCCTACGAGTTTTATCAAAATAATGTACTAAGTATTATACACATTGAAAAGGTCTACAGAAAAGTCCGCGATGGTATATGTCTATCTCTTATGGATAACCCACAATAACTTTTTTTTGTCATTTATTTTTTACGACAAATAATGGCTAATTTTCGAAGCGATTTTAACCAATACAGCATTAATCCTTAACCAATTAAATCCCTTGAATACATTGTTCATTTAATATAGATCTATATGGCCCTTTACACCGTATGATTTAAGTGAATATTTTCGAAGATATTAAATTGCGGGACGTAGCGTTTGCGGCGGTACCGGCCGGCCGCCCGGCTATATATTTTATACCCGTGCGAAGCCGGAGCGGGCCGCTATGTTTTTATATACAACGTTCGCAGTTTTTCTGTAGTGTATTTAGTATCAGCATTGCACCCGTGCGAAGCCGGGGCGGGTCGCTAGTAAAATATAATGTAATGTTCAACCAATATATTTTATAAATGCTTGTAACAGTTTTATATGAATTACTTATTCTAATGGGTTTTACAGGTACTTGACTTACAATCCAGATATAAATCTGACAAACGGTTTGTACTAGATGAAAGATTTGCAGAAGATTCAGATGAGGGTGATGCTGTAGCAAGTGAGAAACAACTTGAAGAAGACGAAACTGTTGAGTTAGAACGGGCTGACGAAAAGAGCAAACAAGTAAAAATATTACAAGATGTCTTGGGTGTTGCTATTAGATCTAACCACACGAAACCACAAGACTCTTCTAGTAAAACAAAGTGAGATAAAGCTAAAAAAATTATTGATAAAGTTTTTTTTTTTTTTTAATTTGCATTTTTTCTAATGTTAAATTTATTATTCTAGGGCAAAGCTTGGGATGTTACGATTTGATCCCTTACAACCAGACCATGCAAAGTTCTTAGCACCAGTGGAACCAAAAGAAGAAGTTTCAAAGAAATCTAAAAAGAAGAAATCCAAAGACAAGGAAGAAATACCAGAACCTCAACCAGTGGTGAAAGTGGAGAAGGTTGAAGTGTCGAAGGAACAGTTTTACGAAGTCAGCGATGTTTTAAAGGAAGCTATTGCACAACCAACGTCATTTAGTTTACGTAGCTTGTTCTCTAAAAGCGAACATACTGAAGAAGGTAAATATTTCTTGCAAATCACAGGAAATTATATTACCAAGTTTTATTTACTTGTTCATATTGTGTCATTATGTTTTGAAAAATAGTAATTTTTATGTACATGACTTTATTTTGATGATTTGTACCATTTTTTTAGAAACACCAAATAACACAGAAGAAAGCATACCATTAGTGAAAACTAAAGATAAAAAAGTAAAACATCCTTTGGATCCTGGTGAAAAAAATCCCTTTGTGTATGATTCTTCGGAATCTGAAGATGAAGGTGAACCACTTCATAAAGATACACTTATAACAGAGAAAGTTGAACCAAAGGCTGTTTGGAGGGAAAATTTATTTTTGTCCCTGTCCTTTGATAATAGATTGAAAGGTAAAATTATTAGAATATTAGTAAGTGTAAAGCTTTATAGAGGTTGTATTCATTAAGTATCCATAGCCTATAATCCCGTGACTTATCAAAATAATGTTATCTCAAGGTATCATCAGTACCAAAGTATAGTTATTATTTCTGTTTTAATTTATAATAGTTATAATACCTGTCTGTGGACACAACAACTGCATTCAATGTAAGAAATTTAATTTTTAATATTTAACTTTTTCAGAGGGTTTAGAATTCTTTAACCAGCCTTTAGAAGGCGAAATCCCGAAAGAAAGGCGGCAATTGAAATCAGTAATGAAAAAGCGACTGTACAATAAAGAGCGTAAAAACAAGATGTTCCAGAAAAAGATTGGTGGACGAAAGAAGACTATGAAAAAAAGTTATAATAAGAAAAGCTGATCTTGTAATATATTTGAAATAAAACAGTTGAATTCATTCTGTATTTTATTTATTCTATATTTATTAACTACAATTTCATAACCGGCATTACAAGTAATCTTAACGCCTCTTCCATGTAGGCTTCTTCCTAGCACCAGGCTGTCCAGGCTTCTTACGTTCCCTTCTTCTGTGATCCCTCGTAAGCAAACCTGCCACTTGCATTGATTCAAGCATTGGTTGATCAACAAAACTACGTAGACCCCATGCTATTCCCCAACGAATTGCACCAGCTTGGCCAGATGGTCCACCTCCTTCAATATTACATTCAACATCGACTCGATTTTCCATTCCAGTAAAAATTAATGGAAATATCACTTGTTCTCTACTTTGAGTATCTTCAAAGTAGGTGATATCTTTTCCATTGATAGTTATTTTGCCTGTGCCTGGTGATCGAATGGTTACATCACCTCTAGCCTTTTTTCTCAAACATTCATAGGTGGTAATAAAAGAACGACCCTCTTCATCAAAACTAGGTTTAGGAATTTCCAGTGCAAATTTCTGAGTAGACAATGGTTTTCTTAATTTTTCAATAAAATCTATACATTTGTAGGCATATGGTAGTGATACAAGTCGTTCCATGACCAATTTGAAATTGTCATATTCCAAGTCAGTAATTTTCTCCACCAACATTACTTCTAATTGGTCTTTAGTAACCCAAAGACTTGTAGCTAAGTCCAGTTTAGAATTTTGGTCAGGAACAGCTTTTTTTCTTATAACTTTATCTTCAAACTTGTTAAGGTTTTCAATATGCTCAGCAGCATCATACAATAATTTGAAAAAATTAGGCTTTCCTGTGTAAAACAGAAAGTGATGAGGTCTACCAGCTTCATCAAATTCCGCGGCTTTTCGGGCTGGAAATACTTCTTCAGGTGGTTTCATCAAAGGACGAGCAGCAGGATCGTATATGCCACTTGGGAATAAGTATTCAATGGCTCTGTCAACATCTTTCTGTGAAAATGTCTCTGGGTCTTCTCCCATCATATTAGCGAGATGTCTTTTACCAATTTTATATTCGACTTCCTGTTTTTTCATAAATTCGTCATGTTCTCTAGCCCGTTCTAAGTAGGCCTTCATAGCTTTGCTGATAGTTCTTTTTCTACTTAATGTTTCCCAATCCGTAAATTTACTGAAAATATCATCTGCATTTGTTGTCGATTTACTACTGTAATTTCGTACATGTTTATAGAGCGAGTTGGATAAAATTGGATAAGAACACTTTGTAACAGGTATAACCTGCTTAATGGTTAACTTTATAACATTAGACATCTTGTAGTCTATAAATTACTTAGACGGACATAATTATCCACGTAAAATACAATTATGTTCTCACTTAACAGATAGTAAGAATTAATTTATTACAATTCAAATACAAATGTGCAAGCCTTTATTCCTATTCACAAAAATATCATCGACTTCATTTGTCATAAAATGTCATCATGACTTTGACTTACCAACTAAAAAGTATTCCGATTCACGATTGCCGATTCATCTGTGGGCTGTGAGCTACAGGCTGTTGACCTGTGGTCCCATAGTATCCGGCATCCGCCAGGGGCTACCATCGGCTTACATCTTTGATCTAAGCCTTAGATTCCTACGTGGAAAGATATTGGATCACATTTTCGGTTAAAATTAGAGATAAATTTTCTGATAGTATTTCTGTTATAACATTTACATAACCCGAAACGCTATAGATAGTGAAGCCGTAAAATATCCGATGATGAAGACAAACAAAAAAAGCTGCAACAAAACCCAATGAAGGTGTTCTTAATACAAGATCTACACGTAACTCGAAGAAGCTTCAAGTTTGTTCCTGTTGTGATGATGTATCAAATGACAGTAATACCCAAACGAAAAATAAACAAGAAAATACAGCTAAAACAACAAAGACTGTCAAACCAAAAGCAAACAAAAAAAACACTCCAAAAGAAACCAAATGTGTGCCAAAAACAACTATACAAACAAGAAGAAGCAAAGAATTACAACACAGTTGACAGATATATACTACGTACATACAGTTAGGAAACTAAGCCCCCCCCATGAAATTATGACGTATAGCTATAGGGCTGTTACTTTTTGATATTTAACCGACTTGAAAAATAAAGGAGAAGGTTATCAATTCGGCCTGTATATTTCTGTTTGCTTTTTTTCACAGTTGATTTTGTGGTAATTTGGAGATTAAAACCCGTTAAAATACAAAAATGGTGTAGCCTAAATATGAATTTACAAGAACAAACAATCCGACTTAATACAGCTTGTAAAAGTAAATACGTTTTTATCAGTGCTATATTTCGAAATCTAGTTTTGTTATGGACGCCGAAGGCTATTTAATGTACCTAAATTATTTATAATGCTTGATATTTGTATTATACATATATTCAATAATTATTTTAAACCAGAATTTACAATACTTGTATGTAGGTATACCTACTAAATTATTTTTAAAACGATAAATTAAATTAAATTAAAAAACACAAAATATGCAAAAATAAATTAAAATTATTATTATACGAGCATAGAACCTCTACCTTTTTGTTTTAGGAAGAAAAAGAAAATAGTTTGACAGGCTTAGTGCTTGACAAAGTGGAGACGCCACATATCGATAAAAATACAATAATTATAATATCTATCTTATTCTTCCCTAATATTTACGTAATTATGCACATAAATTTAAACAAGATTTTTTTAAGGTTTCCTTTTTTTATATTTTCGTGCTCTTCTAGATTGCGTAAAAAATTGATGCGATCTTTAAACAGACTGGACTCCTAATAGGTACTATTTGTAGCTATCATTTTGATAGAAAATATGTCAACATAATATAAAACTCATATCTATAGAAATTAAAAAATAGTCTCTTTTTAACTTGTAGTCAGATATGGTATTTACAAATATATTTATTGAAAGGGCTACAAACTGAAACAATCGATATTTATTTAATGTGAATTGACATCACTTTAAACTTTTTTCCATACTATATTCAAAATCTGTGGATGTGTCACCCGCTACTATCGATCCCCCTCAATACCCTTGTAAACACGCTTGATGGGGGGGGGGGAGCCATTTCGAACATTTTGTATGAAGTTTCCTTACTGTATGTATCTGTATATTGTGATTACAATCAGTCTTAAAGTATAAACAGACGTTCGAATTTGGTACGGACCGCACCGTGACCTTGGTGCGCTCCGGACCATATTCGATCATGTGTACAGTGGTCCGCCGGACATAATTATTATTATTGACGGTACGGTCGGTTCGATGGTTTTTTCTTCCGAACTTGGTGCGGACCGTACCAAATTCGCGCGTGTGGCCGGGCGATCGCACCGGACAGCGCTTTCGTCATAGACTATAATCTATATTATTACAGCTTTAGTCACAGTTCTACCGCCAAACAAAACGGACGTCGGTCGATCGTCATCAATGGCGATGGCGTCGGATGACGTGGCTATTACTGAAAAAAGATTAATGATATAAATTTTAGAACTCTACAAAGATTTATGATATGAGTGCATATGTCTGAACGAATCCCTGTCTTTTAAATATAATTTTGCCCATTCTTTTCTCTTCGTTTTCTTCTTTTCAATGGTTGTACTTGTACTTGTACCAAAAGAAGCCTTGAACTGAGAAAAAAATACAACATTCTAACCACGAATTTATTACGTAAAATAGATTTTCAAAGAATTCGGTTTGACTTTTAATGAGATTACTATGATCAATGTTCGAAATATTCACAAAAAATGGAGATTAATTTGTATTAATTTGATATTATTGAATTGTCCTAAAAATCTAAGATATTTTTTTTTGTTCAGTTAATTTATTACATATTATAAGGATTAAGTACCTACCTATAATAATATATTGAATAATATTAAAATATCGCCTATAACTAACGACTAAAACATAAACAAAAACTTGGTAATAGATAGATGATATATATAATTTTGTTTACTAGGGACAACTCTGACATTGAATTCTTTGAAAATCTATATCTCGTACTAACTTCGTGGCTAGAATGTGGTATTTTTGTCACATGTAGAACTCAGTTCAAGGTTTCTTTGTGTACTAAACAGAGCTTCTACTAACGCCTGCATATAATATAAAAAAATAAAAACGAAAATCAGTAAAAATTACAATACTTTCGCCTCTATCGACAATATCGAAAATTTCAAAAAGGGATAATTTGCGCCTTTAATCACTTCATATATTGGCAAAATAATAAATTATCTAGTGTATCTATTTTTTTTTATACGAATTTATTTAGCTCAGTCGGCCGCGAAAATTCCAATATTTTAAATGTTTTTTTAAAAAATCGTAAATTTAATCGTAATTTTTAAACAAAGAATATTTTCTTTGTGCGGCAATGCCTGGAAGGATAACCGAAACCGATTGAATATTGAAACTGTAAAGGCGGAGCTGCAAATTAATTAAATGTAATTTTAAATTATCGTGCAAAGATTTTTATACATTCGCTTTACAAAATGAAGAGCTATTAAAAGCTGTTTCTTCCAACAGCAAATATAAATGCCAAAAATAAATTTTCTCTATTTAACATTGCTGTTTTAATTGTCTCCCGTAAAAAATAACTAAAACTCGTATTTTTGATGCTGTTAACCCTTAAATCAAATACTGGCAACCCTAGGTGCGGTGCGGTCGTGTGGCGAGTCGATCGCACCGCACGAGTACGGTGGTCCGGTCGCACCAAGTTCGAACGTCTGTTAATACTATTAAATAACACGCATGATTCGGACAGTAGTAGTATTAACATTTCTGGTAGAAGTTTAAGATCAATGAAAAGGCTAGAAAATTCGAAAGAAAATATTGAACCAATAATAACGAGAAGTTGGAGTAAAAACATGTCAGTGAGTTTATAGGAAATATGCAGTGACTCTTAAAATAGTGTAAATATGTGACATAGTATTGGTGTGCTTGACCTTCTTTTATATTAAAATAGCATCATGATTTTAGATTAAGAGGCAGGACCGAAATAGAGTTTATTATTTTAATATATATATTACTTTTCAAATGAATGTTGGATATTTCCAGTGAAATACCTAATAAGTAAATTCTTATATGTACAAATTATGTGGGTACATTTAATTTGTTATATGTACAACTAGTGTACAACTAAAGCCACGTATTCATTAGTAAACATTTGTTGATAAACTGTTTATGACTAGCGTTAAACAAGTTTACAATAAACACATGTTTCTGAAACTTGGCCGTCCACACTTGTCAGTTGTTCACAGGATGTCGCCCGAGGAGGTAGTTGTTACCTACCACTACCTCCATGTTTATAAACTCGCGCAAAACACGTCCACACCTGTTGACTTTTGTTTATAAACTAGATGTTTCGTCTTGCTCTCCACTCGTAGTGGGGAGCACGGCAACATGTATCATAAACAATGTTTCATCACCTATGTTTATGAACTGTTTATAAACTGTTTACAGAGATGATGAAACATTATGAAACATTGTTTAATAACTAATTACTTAATTACTAAGAAATAATTAATAATTTAAAATGAAATAATAAACAATATTAATAATTTTTTATTCAATTTTATCAATTTTATACCTACCAAAATCTTCAAAAATCAATTTAGCGGTTAAAATATAATTTCGTAACATAACATACTTCATAATATTTACACCATAATACATTCGCATTCATAATATTAGAAAGTGTATCATACAAAACACACCACAAAATTATTTTTTATACATTTTTAAAAGAGTTTTAATTTTAAAGTTAAATAAATAATATTATGTTAAAATATAGTTCTTCTTGTAAACTATCGAGTACAGCGTTGGTCAAGTCACATCACTACGATCACGTGGCGGCAGTGAGGTGCGCGAGCGACCCTGCGCGTGTCCGCCTCCCACTTCCCCTTCACCCCCGCGATTCTAGATTTATTTTCATAAAAATAAATATAACAATCGATTTATCGCTGAAATGTGATACTGGATTTCAATTTTGTGTTTTTTCTAATATCGTTCTTGCAAGATCGAACTGCACATTTCACCATGTTTATTCGTAAATATGAAAAAAAATCCCTAGAGAAACGCACTTCGATAGCACTCAACCACGACTACGAGCGCTCGCGCCTCGCGGCGGGAACGTCGTGTTGTTCCCACCTGTGCCTACTGTTCCCACTTCGTTGTTCGCACTCTATAGATAGTATATATACTCTAAGACGAAATATATCAGTAAAGATAATATATTCTATGACGTCAAGTCTAATAGTAATAATAGACGTTCGAACTTGGTGCGACCGGACCACCGCACTCGTGCGGTGCGATCGACACGCCACACCACCGGACCGCACCAATCGGTCCAGTGCTTTCCGTGCTACTGGACAGCGAGGACGTCGCACTATATGTTTTTAGGCCCGAAAATTTTATTGGAAATATCTAAGGAGCTTCTCTTTTTAAGTGCACGAGTAGAACACCCAGAGTTTTATTTCAAGGGTTGTCATAATATATTGAATAATATTAAAATATGGACTATAACTAACGACTAAAACATAAACAAAAACTTGGTAATAGATAGATGATATATACAGGGTGTCCCAAAAAGTAGTGATGAACGGAATCTGGGGGGTAGAGGACCTAGAGGGCTATCCGAATAACCCCCATGTATGTTATGCGATTTTTCGTATTTTCGGAGATATGACATTTTTTTCAATTTTTCATCTATCGTTGAGTACGATGAGATTTTTATTTATGGTGACGTGAATTATTGCGCTAGATGCTTGATTTTTTTTGTGTGCTAAGCTGAAAGATAGGCCAATTCAGTATGGTAACATTTACTATCGTTAGATCTTCGAATGGAATAAAAAAAAGAATTAAATGCCAAGAAAGATAAAATTACTCAGTATGTTCACAACTTCAAGGGCCCATAAAAAAATTAAATCACATAAAAAAAGTTTTCCATTTGGCTTTTAAAAACTTGCTCTATCTATCAGGTAGCTACCCTAAAAATTTCATTTTATTATTCAGAAGGCTTCAATCGAAAAATTGAAATCTAAATGTGGTAAGTGCAAAAATTTTATTAACATGATGATCATTAAGACCAAATTAAAAGCAATAAATAGGTGTTTAATTACCAGAAATTTTTAAAATAACGCCGCTGTTGCTCAATGCAAGTGCGACATCACCGTAAAAAGTTGTCTTTTAAATGTCGGAATGCCCTTTTATAATTTTTAATGGTTTCTTCTGCTACTATGAATTTCCGGGTTATTTCGTCCAAATTGTGGCATTCTCTCAAGTAGCCGAGGTCTTTTTAGTATCCCCATTGAAACAAATCAATGGGGTTTAGGTCGAGGGACCGTGGAGGCCAGGCTTTAAGGCAGGCGTCACCGGCGCATGCGCAGGCTGCAACGACCAATCCATCTTTCAGGGTATCTTTGCCCTTTAGCCTGGCCTCCACGGTCCCCGGACATAAACCCTATTGATTTTTTCCGTGGGGATACTACAAAGACGAGAGACTGCCACAATTTGGAAGAAATAACCCGGAAATTCGTAGTAGCAGAAGAAAGCATTAAAAATGATAAAAGGGTATTCAGACATTTAAAAGATAACTTTTTACGGTGATGTCGCACTTGCACTGAGCAACAGCGAGGTCATTTTAAAAATTTCTGGTAATTAAACACCTTGTAATTGGTTTTAAATTGTTTTTATTAATCATCATGTTAATTCAATTTTTGAACTTACCACATTTTGATTTCAATTTTTCGATTGAAGCCTTCTGAATAATAAAATGAAATTTTCAGGGTAGCTACCTGATAGATAGAGCAAGTTTTTAAAAGCCAAATGGAAAACTTTTTTTATGTGATTTTATTTTTTTACGGACCCTTGAAGTGGTGAACATACTGGGTAATTTTATCTTTCTTGGCATTTAATTCTTTTTTTTATTCCATTCAAAGATCTAACGATAGTTAATGTTACCACACTGAATTGGCCTATCTTTCAGCTTAGCACACAAAAAAAATCAAGCATCTTCCGCAATAATTGACGTCACCATGACTGAAAATATCATCGTACTCGGCGATAGGTGAAAAATCGAAAAAAACGTCATAACTCCGAAAATACGAAAAATCGCATAACATACATGGGGGTGATTCGGATAGCCCTCTAGGTCCTCTACCTCCCAGCTTCCGTTCATCACTACTTTTTGGGACACCCTGTATAATTGTTAAAAAGCAGCTATGACTTTTTCTTTACTAGGGACAACCCTGACATTGAATTCTTTGAAAATCTATATCTCGTAATAATTTCGTGGTTAGAATGTGGTATTTTTGTCACATGTAGACCTCAGTTCAAGGCTTCTTTTGGTACTAAACAGAGCTTCTACTAACGCCTGCATATAATATAAAAAAATAAAAACGAATATCAATAAAAATTACAATACTTTCGCCTCTATCGACAATATCGAAAATTTCAAAAAAGGATAATTTGCGCCTGTAATTACTACATATATTAGCAACATAATAAATTATCTAGTGTATCTATTTTTTATACGAATTTATTTAGCTCAGTCGGCCGCGAAAATTCCAATATTTTAAATATTTTTTTAAAAATAGTGTTTTTGAAATAAAACTCTGGGTGTTCTACTCGTGCATTTAAAAAGAGAAGCTCCTTAGATATTTCCAAGAAGCTTATATCTAATACACTGGAGACCTCAGTATGAACACTAACCTGTCACAAGAAAATATGACCTTGAATGACGCCTGTATGTTCCTTCATCCCTTTCACACCAACTTGCCAAGTTAGGTGTGAAAGGGACAAAAAAACATACAGGCGTCATTCAAGGTCATACCTTCCCGTGACAAGTCAACGTTCATAGTGCAATCTCCAGTGTATTAGATATAAGCTTCTTGGATATTTCCAATAAAACAAGAATGTCACTTTTTCGGGCCTAAAAACATATAGTGCGTCGAGTTGACATGCCTCCAACTTTAACCAAAGAAGCTAATATAGCGTTAATTGCGGCAATCGTCGTAGCAAGTACAAGTACAACCATTGAAAAGAAGAAAACGAAGAGAAAAGAATGGGCAAAATTATATTTAAAAGACAGGGATTAGTTCAGACATTTGCAGTCATATCATAAATCTTTGTAGAGTTCTAAAATTTTTATTAATCTTTTTTCAGTAATAGCCACGTCATCCGACGCCATCGCCATTGATGACGATCGACCGACGTCCGTTATGTTTGGCGGTAGAACTGTGACTAAAGCGCTGTCCGGTGCGATCGCCGATCGCCCGGCCACACGCGCGAATTAGTACGGTCCGCACCAAGTTCGGAAGAAAAAACCATCGAACCGAGCGCACCGTCAATAATAATAATTATGTGCGGCGGACCATTGTTCACGTGATCGAATATGGTCCAGAGCGCACCAAGGTCACGGTGCGGTCCGTACCATATTCGAACGTCTATTAATACTTGTAAACTCGTCATTGTCGTTACTTGAATAGGCCAATTCAGTGTCTCCTCTGTGTCTTGAATAGACTACACATGGCATTAAGCATTGACAGCTGTCATAGATTATAATGTTTATGGTACGAATTCCGTTAAGTCTGATTTTGAATGAAAATAGCATGAAAAAATAGACGCTCTTGTTTTGAAAGTGTTTTAGATGAATAATTTGATGCCAAGGCATTACTTTTGGTTATTTACAAACAATTTTGTCTTAAAGAGTGACCTAGATTTACAGTGACTTGTGTATTAATTATTGACTCCTAAAAATGTCCGACAGCGAAGATGATGATATATTCACAAACAATGTTATTACATTTCAGAATGAAAACACAGTAAGTATTCGTAAATATGAAAAGTGAAAGTGTCCAGATATATGTAAATTTTCAAATGTTTTATGTATTTGCATATAATTTTCAGACTATTAGTGCGCGAGGGCCTGGTATAAACAAAAATAATATGACAGGATTAAGTTTTCGGAGTAACGTTTTAACTTCGACGTTAAATATGGGCGGGAATACCCACCGCCACCGTTTTGGCAATCCACAATATGATCAACGAAGTTTGTACGATGGAAGAGAAACTTCACCAATGTCCATGAGAAGCGATTTAGGACCACGAAATTTTCATAACTCATATTATCCACGAGCTATGAGTTCACAGAGGTCACTTATCAATGGAAGAAGTGGATCACCACTTTCCGTTAGAAGTATAGGTAAACACGATTCAATATAATATATTGTTAATATATTGTACAATTCAATTTATGTACATTTTGTAAAATTTATTCATTTTCATATTTTTAGATACAACTGCAAGTGTTAGTGCTGTGGATATTGCGAATGCATTTAAATACATGAAATTTAACAACCATGAATTAAGAATTATTAAAGATGCTTACCAAAAATTAATGAGAAATAAAGTAAGGAAAAGAATTGAAAAACGAAGAAATTTGAAATTATTTCTCAGAGGTGTAAGAAGAAAATCTGGATATGATTCAGGAGAACAGGGAGGTGATTCATCACTTAGCAGTGATGATGGCCGATCTGTTAAAACTAGCGTGTCTTATAGAAATGCATTCCCTATACAACAATCAAATAAAATTGATGAGTCTTTGCTACGGACATCATTAAAAGACACTGACATATATAATGATTGTACAGATATTATAAAACAAACCACATTGAGGAATGTCTTTCCTGTTCCTCCAAAACCTGTAAATAAGAAGCCAAGTCACATAGAAAATTCTATAGAGATGCAAAAAGGGCTTGATAATCCAAATGGAACTATGACACTGAAAGATAGATTTACAACAGGATTTCTTTTACCTTCTCAGAGGTTTAATAAATCAAAACCAAATGTTACAATAGACAAATCAAAGAATGGTACTATACTGCCAAAAACAACAGAACAAATTATGTACAAGCAAACACAAAATATAAATGTGCAATCACATAGTGATAATGAACAAATATTTCCTGAAAAATCTGTTAGGGGGCATGGAAATTCAAATTTAGACTTACAAAGGAAAAGGCTGCTGGATGAAGAAGAAAGTATTTCAGAAAGAAAAAGGAGTAAAATTGATAATAATTTTGTACAATCTGGTAAACGAAATGATGACCAGCATTCCGATTTTGATGATAATGATTTTATCTTTAAGAAACCATCCATGCCTGTCCGTAAATCAAATAAGACCCAAAAGCATGATGTTACTGAAGTACTTATTTCTAAATCATCACAACCACTTACTCAGAAAATAAACCAAGACTCTGACAGCCATCCCAAAAATTTAGAAGATTTAGATTCAGATAATAACAACCAAACAGTAATTTCTCAAAACAGCAGCGATGTTTCAATGAAACCCAGCTTTATAAAACGGAAACTTTTCACACAAAAATTAGATCTCCTTGAGAATAAAAACCTCAATAGCGATTTAGCTGCACCAAGTCCTCAGACCAAATCAAATGTATGTAAAGAGAAGAATAAAACAAGGAAATTGGTAACATCCCAATCATGTCTCAGTAGAGATGTTGTTGATGATGAAAATAATGTTTTGGATCTGATACACAAAATTGTACCAGCCGATCAAATGAATTTAACTACTGCAAGTAATAAGAGGACAAATAAAAGTAACAAAGTACCAGATGATAATTGGGATGTGGCCTCTGTTGTGTCCCAATGTAACAGTGCTGATGGTAGCGATACATATACTGATGAAGAAATATTCAATTTACATTATACTATTAAGAAGAAAGGTGATACCACGAAAAAAGAAGAAAGTAAAGCCATCAAAACTGCAACAAGAGATTGTAAGTTTGTTCTGCAAAATGTAATAAAGCCTAATGCTTGTGAGCATAACATTAATGGTACAAAAGAATCATCATCTACTAATATAACCAGTAAGTAATATTTAATTTTGTTTTTGGTTTCAAAGAAATGAAATTAAATCTTAATTGCACATGTATTCATGATAATACAATTACACAGCTTGAGTTACTATATTATGTAGTATGTAATTAAAACACTATTAATTTTTATTTCAGCTATAAGTAAAGGGGCAGAGTTGAATTCAGCTAAATCATTTTGGGATACTGATTCGGAGAGTGACATAGAGGGTCACAGTACACCAGCCTGGAAACAAAAAACTACCATCAATCAAGGTATGATTGCAAATCATTTTATATTTAAATAATATACAGGGTTACAGGTTAAGTCGACCTATTCCTGTTAAGAGCGTGTAGTAGGGGTCAAAACAAACTGATTTGATCTTATAATACCATATCCAAAAGTTAGCCGTTGAAGAGTTATTGCAATTTTAATTTTTTTCTTGAAAATGCCACTTTATCTTCGCATTTAGCGTTTAATTTTTTATTTTACTTATTTGGTCTGGGTTTTTTTTTAGTTTTTATGTAAAGGTTGAGTTAAACAATAATTCTCAGCAATAAAATTCCATATCGCTGCAAACAATTCAAAGAAATGGCTTTTAAACTAAAAATAATAACATTAAAGTAATTAAGTTAACTCGTTTTAAACAAAGATATTGAAAAAAATCTCTATGAAAATGTGTCTGCAGATGTTTTTAAAAACATGTGCATGTTCTTAGCTATGTAAAAAGGTATGATAACCTCAGGTAGCATTCGTAGATTCCAAGAAATCGGGGATAAAC
>CAJQZM010037225.1:22364-40867 GCA_907164665.1 Colias nastes | reverse complement strand
TTCTCACGTGTAATTGCTTTAAGTTAAAATGGTACCGAAAAACAGCGCGTTTTTGTAAAAATACGTAATAGCACCCTTAAAACTGTTTTCTATTCTTATTTCTAAACACATGAAGGAAATATTTCGATTATTACAAATAGGTACTAAAATTTCCCACAATTTGTAAATATTCAAAACTGTTCAAAACCAAAAAATACATCAAGATTTTAATTAGAGACAATATTATCTAATAGATAATGTGCAAATCTTAATTGTAAACACATTTACATAGGAAATGGTTTGGTTATAATCATTTTAAAAACTTCAATAAAGGGATTATTTTCAAAATTGTAATGTTCAGAGTTAATTATGAACGCAGAAATGTGTGGTTTGTTCACTTTTAATTTAGCTTTATTTAATATTTGCATTTGTTTTGTTCTTTTGGCATCAGTTATTGGGACGTAAATGTGAAAACAATACAGAAATGCACATTTCTGAAACATGATTGAAGGATCTGTTATCTCAAAGCAATTATCTGATACCTCTACTAGATGCACATTTTCTAAAGCTTGACATTGACTGAAAGATGAGATCATAGTTTGGAAATCCATGTCCTTCGCGACTAGTCTTAAGTTTTTTATTGATTTACTCAATGGCAGTGATCTTGCAATCGACTTGACAAATGTTACAATAGGAGCTTCAAAATTCAATGTCTCCAGTTTATCACAGCATCTGAATAGAACATTAAAGAATTCTCCACTGTAATGTACTTTTCCTTTCAAATACAAATAAGTCAGCTTGGATAAAAAGTTGCATGATGGAGATAATGTTCTAGGCCTAATTTTTAGACCATAGAAGCAAAGTGTAAGTTCAATTTTTTCTTTATCTTTAAAAACAGTATCAAAATTGAGAAGCGAGTTAGGTTGTCCAACTCGGGCTCTCTTGAATGTCGGTTCTACAATACTGCCAGATGGTTGGTCATCATCAGGGTCCAAACAGGTAGTTTGAAACCAATCATAGTTTGATGGCGCTGGGTCTTCACTTGTAGATTCAAAATAGTAGGGAAAATATGCCTTTAGGCATTTTAGCAAGTTTTGGAAAAATTTATCATCAAATTCTGTTTTATCCTTTCTCCAAAACAGGAACATAGCATTATGGACGGTACTGCGTCTATATTCTTTTAGGCTTCCTGCATCAATATCAAATTTCTTGGCAAAAAAGTCAGTGAACAACGGGGAACAGTATACTTCTAAATATTCAGTTGTTAGTGGTGTAGGTTTAAGGATAAATATGCATTCACACGCACAAAGATTGTCATCACGAAGCAAAGGAGATCCAATCAAAAAATTTGTACATGCATATTTCCATGAGTTCAGACTAAAGTATAAATAAAAATTTTTGAAAGAGAGATTATCTGATTGACATTCAACAGTGGTATAGGATATCTTTGTTTCATTCAATATAGTGAATTGTAAGTGAAGATCTTTAGCTTTGCCCAAGATTACGGGCGCTATGTTATTGTTTAACAAATTACTTTGAGATCCAATAAAATGTATGCTTTTAAAATCTTTAAATGTTTCTTGACACCGTGTTAAGAGCTTTTGAGAAAGTTGTAGACTAACATATTTTTTCTCAAATATAAAATTAATTGTGAGTTCCTTTATTGTTGGGCAAGCCTTATGAATATCTAAAAAATCACAAATTGTTATATTTGTGTATCCCAAATCTATTGACTGTAAGCTTTTTAATCTCTTTGCTGCTGCCAGTAATATTGTTTTATTCAAATTTCCCACAGCCGACAAATTAAGTACTTGAATGGCGGGTGATATATATTTCATTAAATCATGATTAAGAATATGAGCTGAAGCCAGGGTATTGTGAGATAAATTACATATTTTCACACTTCCATACATACGAACTATGTTCCTCGTTATATTACAAGTGTTATATAGATTAAAGATTGATGGCATATCTAATAATTTTACAATTTGAAGGAGAATTTCCTCCGGTAAATTGAGTAGAGAAGACATTTTGCAATAAGGTTTTTAACACAGACTCGTATTTAAAAAACCTTAAATCGGAAATTACTTGAAGCTCATTTAAGCAATTCAATATAAACACATTTCATTTTCACTTAAAACAAACAATTTATCATTTTATAAATATATTTTTTATAGATATCGCCCTGAAACCACACAAAACTGACACACGGTTGACACTTGACAAGTGACAGCCGCAATGACATTTCTTTGTTCGGTCTCGTTCAGCTGTATTGATTTTTGTAGCTTTGGGACTATTCACCTATTCACAATGTGAATCGAATGGGAAATACATAACAAACATGGAAAGCGTGTAAGCAAAAGCATTTACGGTGTTTATAAAAAAAAATGTGTATGTAAAATTTAACATGTATTTTGTTCGTTCGTTCGTTCAAATTGGCGGCCTTATCACTTTGGAACGATTTCTACCAGGCAACCTTGGGATATAAAAGTAAAGTTAAAGATGCATCAACAAATTAGGAGCAGGCATGCAAAGCGTAAGATTGTCAGAGGAGCGCTTTAGTTCATGAGATGAGCACATGAAGACAATTTTTTTTAAGAAGGAAGGAGTTCTGGTGTCGAATAGGATTGTGTATTATCAGGGAAAGGAGGTGCGTATTTCGGCGTAGGCCGATAGGGAGCTTTGAGTTGGAGACTGGAGTTGTGAGTTCTTTTCTTAAAATAATAAAGATTAAATAAATAAATAAATAAAATGACAATAAAAAACCTTATATTTTAATTACCTTTATTTACAAAACACAGATAATTTTTAAGAATTGGCCACAGCTGGGATAATTTCCTCATAGCTTCGAATGCCCTCAAGAAATACTGAGACTTGAAGACTTTCGTTGTGTTCGTGTAGACCGGGTAGCGTCTGGCGAATCGGTGAGAATCCTAGAGCAGGTGCACCAGCTTTTCGTACGTAACGGGAATCCGTACCACCAGGGAACGTGCGAAGTTGTAGTGGTATTTTACTGGAAACAAAACTTTTTATACGAATATGTTCTAATTAAACGTAACTACATCCATACTATTAATATAGCACTGAAAAGTTTTTGTTTGTTTGTTTTAATGCTTTATTTCACCCACATATCCATATTTTTAAAATCCCTAGTAACTATCTGCCACTGTACTATTAACTATTCTGTGCACGGGCGCCGCGGCCGCTAGTATATTATATTGAACTAAATATGTAGGTAGATAGAGTATTTATCGAAACACAATTTGCTGACTGCTGTAATTTCAGCCCAACCCATGTTTTATGATATTATATTACTTTTATAATATTTAATAAGATTTAAAGCTTCTCATTTTTCTTAGAAGAATTACATAAACTTAATCAGTTAAAAGAAACTTACAGTTTTTCAATCGTAGTCTTGAATGCTATCCAGTAAGGATTAGAGTCGTTTGCTGGTGTTGGTGGAACATAATCATCTTTCTGCTCAAACTCATATGTTACGTTAGCTCCAGCTTCCTTGCACCAATTTTTTATCTTGAACAAAATATAATAGTTTTAAATTTAGGTACATAATGCATATAAGTACGTAGTGTACGTAGATGAATAAAACTATATATATGTACTTGAGAGAACATAATATTGATAAATTACAGCTATAGAATCATGTGCCCGGAGATAAAAAAATATAAAACCATTGAACTATCGGCATATACCCGAGTATTACTTACCATGTTTTCAAATTCAGTAAAGTCGACGGATAAAGCCAGACGTATATCGAAACTTGCTGACAATTTTTCTGGTACAACATTGTTCTGGATGCCGCCCTAAAAGCAGAAATATTTCAATAATTACTTAATTATAATAGGTACCTAAATAGAAACTATTGTTCGGCTAACACGTGTGAGTAAATGTTACATAACTTTTCCTGTAGGCTGTTTCCTGTAGGTTTTCGCTTAGGTTTGCAATTCAATGCGGTTTTTTTTACAATTAAAAATAGGATGATGATATGATTTATTTTTATTTTAGTTTATTAAAATATTTTAGAGTTCTAGAGAGAATATCCTACTCTGTGGTAACTACTTCAAAGGGCCTAAGCTTTTATGACTTTTTATGTTTATTTAAGTAGGTATTAAAAGGTTCATCAACAGTTGTTACATATACGCATCTTTCGCGTTAAACATTTACAAAAGGATTTATAAATTATTATGCACAACAATTACAGATGAACACAACATTCACAGAAACTAATAATAAATTAGGCGATATCTATACATATATCTATACAATTAATTAAATATTACTCGTAGGTATGAAGCCACTTGTCTTGTTTAACCATGGTTTTACCTACCTCAAGCATGGTCAAATTCACAGTTGTGACATCTCCGATAGTCAGCTGTGGATTATCTTCTAGTTTCTTCTTCGACTCCTGACGCAAGTCCATAAACTTGTCGATAATGTAACGCATCTGAGGACACACGTATAAAGCATTGTTAAAGTTTTATTAAAACTTCTTTGTTTTAATAAAATTTTCTATTTAAAACGTCAATAGAAATATAAAGTAAAAACGACGAAATACACTAAAAAAATTATCAAAACGAGTTCTTCATTACGGCTGTCGAGGTTAAAAAGAGATAAAACAATGGAGACGGTTAAATCGTGAAATAAAATTTCTCGTCCTTTAAATTGTAGTGGATTCGATAAACAATGCGAATACTATTTCCATTTCAAATCTCATTTCGTTTTCAGTTTCGATTCGTTGATATGCAGTTGCTTATTCTACGTCAGTTCCGTGTTCAATGTACCTAATTGAAAATTTTCTTCAAAATTTAGGTTCTTTTATTCTTATATAAGAAGTAAGAACCTTTAGCCGAAAAATAAGGCATCTCACCGATGAAGATACAGCTAGATTGGTTTATTTCAGCTACTTTCATAGCATTATGTCCTATGGAATTCTACTGTGGGGCAGGGCTGCAGATATAGAAACTATATTTATCTTACAGAAAAGAGCCATTCGCTCTATATATAATTTACGTGCTCGGGACTCACTAAGAGATCATTTTAAGAATACTGGTATCCTTACTGTACCATCACAGTATATATTTAATAATATTTTGCATGTACACAAAAGCTCCGACTTACACACAAGAGTAGGAGATAGACACGATTATGGCACAAGGAACAGGAATAGAATTGAAATGCCATTTTTCCGATTAGCTAAAGTTAAAAATTCATTTATGGGTCAAGGTATACGCTTATATAATAGAATTCCTCACAATATTAAAGAGTTTAGTAGTTCTAAATTTAAAACTTATATAAAAAATGTACTAGTTCAGAGAGCGTACTACAGTATTCAGGAATATATGGACGATAAAGACCCATGGAGGGTTATCGCGTAAAAACCACAGGACAGTTCTTTGGCATATTATGATATATTATGTACTTAGTTAGATATAAGTTACATATTATGTAATATTGACATAATTTAAAAGAGCAACTATGGAGTTTCTTGCCGATTCTTCTCCATAGATACTGCTTTCCGAATCGGTGGTAAATGTTAAAAATACTCATGTAATGACGATTCGAAAGTGCTACTAAATAGTAGTCTAATTGAATAAATGAATGTTTGAGTTTGAGTTTGAGTTTAGCTACCTATTAGATACATATATTAGATACATATTATACAAATTATTACAACGATTAAAAATAAGAAATCTTTGAATTTATCTTGAAGTAGGACCTACCTACATAGTTGGGTATCTATATGTATAATTACAGTTTCGATTAGATACAATTTCGATTTGCTGTATTAATTTCTCAATGTATTAAAAAAAGAAAAGAAAAATAAATATTTCCTTATTATTTTCATCATCATCATCATTCCATCCTTTCAGGACGTCCACTGCAGGACATAGGCCTCCCCTAAAGATTTCCATAACGACCGATCACCAGCGGCCTGACTCCAGCGGCTCCCCGCCACTTTGATCAGGTCGTCTGTCCACCTCGTTGAAGGCTGTCTCACACTGCGACGACCTTCCTTATTATATCAATGTTTTATTATGTATCTATGTAAAATTTAAACTTTAACTTTTTAAATTGATTGCTGCTGATTGGTCCAAATATGGTTCAGTGTTTTCAGTAGAAAATTACTGTAGCTACGGCCTAAGCTATTATTGCATGATTGAATTAAATATTTGTAAAACTGAATTAAGGTTGTAGGTATAATAATTTAGAATGTTTTATGTTCACGCAATCCCTGACGCAACTATTAAATAAATTTACCTCGACAATGGAAAAAAACACAAACTTTTTTTGATTATGTAATTAAAATTCATACGGAATTAAGCATTTACAATGGTGTGTTTTGTATAATTTTAGTAACTTAGTAGTTACAGGGATATAATAGATTGTTCAGTCAAATTATGAGAATTGTAAACATGATCGTCACAATTATTCATGTAGGTATTGATGTAACAATTGATAGATATCTATCATGGTAACGCGAGTCGCGAAGCAATAAAAACTGGAAATATTGTAGTAAGGAAGCTACGATGAGTAAATAAAAATTGTTCTTCTTATGTAGCTGTTCATACATCAACTGTAAGAAAGTACATAATTTCTGCATATATTATTATCCCAATAGTGATCCGAAATTCAGGTCTTTTCTTCAATTGAGTATGAACATTTTTTATTTAAAACACGCAAGTTCAGATACGTAGCAAAGAAAACATATTTTAACTACTTACTAACAAACTTCATTAAACACATTCAAGTTACATCGTTATGTATTTATGAAAAAAGAGCTTTTAAATATTTAAACGTGTCGGAACGCACTGTTCTCTATGGAAATGCATAGATAATGTGATTAGGGAATGCTGTTCAGTACTTCAGTCGTGGATAATCTGACGGAACAAGGTTAATCGCGCATTGAATGGGCACTCCAAGTCATTTGGCGTTACGCCAATGTTTTGAATATTTACGTGGACTACAGGTGTTACAACGTATCTGTATTTTTTTAATGCTAACTCTACATATAAATTATTATAAAAATATATTTTTTTAATTATAACAATTGAATTGGAATTTGATTGAAGCCTACAAAACTGTAATATGAAGAAATACGGAGAACAGTCCGAATTGCAATTTTTCAGCATGCTTGAAAATTATTATACTCTTACTCGGCAAGTTAATAATTGCTTAAATATGGTAGGTATCAAAGTTGTCAACAGATTTACATCACAATAGTATCTATTTAATATTATCTGCCAGCCGCTGCGAGCAAAACGTACAATAAAATCATTTATAATCATAATATAAAGTAAACCCTTTTTAATAGTGTCAATAAATGTCAGCCATTTGTTTGTTCTATCGGCCATTTTAGTGTTGTTTTGTGAAAATAAAGGCACATAGTTGCTCTGGTGAATAATGGCTTGGATTATTCATGAGAAATTTCCTCGCGGTGTCAATTCAGCAAAATATAATTTGTCTGAACTCCCTGACTTGCAATCCCAGGAGCTGTATTTCACGAAATTGGTCAATTTAGAGATTTAACGTAGAACCAAGTCTGAGCAGGGAAGTGAGTGAAACATTCAGCAATTCTGTAGTATCTATTAATGGATAAAAGATGATGAATAATATTCCTCACTGCATTTCGGCTACGGTAGCCAATTTCCTTGCAAATTAGTCAATTGAACAGGAGTTATTATGACTTGCGGTCTATACATAGTGGTTACTAAAGTTAAAGTAATTAGTATGTTTTTCGGCAGCAATGTGCTACTTAGTTTCTAAACTAAAGAAGGAATCAAAATAACTGATAAGCTAAAGTCCTTTTCGAATTACCTACACCGCACTGGGCTTTTCACGAATAAAATATAAAAGCATACTTACGACTTTTAGCGACAAAATAATTAAACAGCTAAATAAATCTGTTCGAGTTGAAAGCTAATAGCTTTAAACGTTCTTAGCGCAAAATAAATGAGTTTCACCTTCTCGCCACAATTATCCGGGAGCAGCAGAGAGCCGTGGCCCGACTTCCCGGGGCAAATCAATTTAACATCTGTAAGAAGAACTCCTTATTTATATTGTGCTTTTAAAATCTTAAGATCATATTTTAAGTTACAGAATGTTGGTACTGTGGTTGGTACGATCGTGGAAATTGTTTTGTTAATCTTATTTTTAATGAATCTCTGCAACGTTGAAAGGTTCTATCTACGTTCGTACGTAAAAAAACATCGTCAATAGGTAGGATTATTAGCTATTCAATGTTTTTAAAGTTTCGACTTTATAGCCACTAGGGGACTTGCCAGGCCAGATTTCAATTTAAATAATATAGAGTTAATTTTCCTGATCCAAATAATTTTTATCTAATACTTACGCCAAATAGACCTCTCCGCGTTGAAAACAATGTAGTCATCGGTAGGACTTGCGATACCTTCATCAAGAGCGAAACCAACATTTAATTTCTTGTAATGTTCCGATTCGACAAACTTGCCCATACCGTTAGCCCCACCAATTTCTTCGTCTGAAACATAGAAGCTGTATGTAGCTGGTATCAACAATGTTAATTCTCTCCTGCAATCATTACTCTTAGCTAAATTACCATGTCGTTACAGTAGGTAAACTATCTAATTTGTCTGGATTGAACGGCAAACGCATTCTCACGAACAATTTGAACACTTGCAGATATTGTCCAATTTATAACTTATACACTTTGATTATAAAATATATAAGTAAAGCAGAAGATAGATCTTGATAGATCTTCTCATATTATCATATCAGGTCTCATATTATCCGTATTCGGTATTAATAATAATAAATACTATTAAATTTTAAGTAACTACTAAGGCCACTCAGTACTTAAATACACACTTTTAATTTACTAACAAAAAATTCTAATTTATTCCTTTCCGTGCAGGTTTTCAGAATTTTATGAAATAACGTGCCTCTAGGTAGTTAGGTACCTACCCTTAATAGAAAAAATATCATTTAACAATCGCGGTAACCTATTGAATTCGAAATAGGAAAACGGATAAAAAAAATGAATACGGTTCTGAATTTGAAATTCGCATAACGGTTTTGCATCATTCACTTCACGGTAGCTTTAGGAATAGACTTGCTTGAAATGCTTTAAAATATACTAGGTTCTAAATAACTAAATAACTAGGTATAAATAAAAAATAAGAACCGCAACTTAGCGAAGACTTTTCTTTTAATAAACTAAATTTGTTTACTCATCGTTAGAATTTAGAAACATGTAATTGTGTAAAATATTCTAAAGTTGAATACTTCTAATGTACATATCTGACAAATCAACGGTTGTGATATCAAAATTTATTCGTATTATGGAAATTGTTTTCAACTAACCTGGAACAAAGGACAAATGTAATGTCCGTTTGAGCGTTACCCCTTTGTTCTTCAGCCTTCGAATAGTCTCCAAATATTTTATGGCCACGGACTTCATGTCTTGCACCCCTCGACCATAGACTACACCGTCTACTATCTTGGCTTCAAACGGAGGGTATGTCCAGCTTTTCTGTTGAATTTTGTTTCATTTTAAAGATATTATATAAATAAAAAAAATATATATTGATTATGATTAAATAGCTTTGAGGTTCCAATATGGTTATGCTCTCAATCGCTGGTCGAATTAATAAATAAGGTAGTGATTTTGTAAGCGATTGGTTAAAATAATGTTACTTCGCTTAAATATTTAAAGCTATTACGGATAGTACTCTTTCAAGATTTAAAACCGAATAATATTTAGGTACTTAATAAATTGTATAATAAAATTGTTTCAATAAAACTAAATTTCTATGTCTGCAAAGACCTTAAAATAATCTACGGATGGCCTTGAATTTTTATCACAATGTTGCATTTCTATATAGTATTTTAAATACGAACATTTTATTCAGAAGCTCCCAAGAGAACGATAAATTCTATGCAATTTTCGTTAAAGAACAGCAGCGCAGCGTCGCCAGATTTAATTAAGACTAGCTTCCGCCCGCGACTCCGTCCGCGCGGATGTCGGTCTTCGCGTGGATGGTTTATTTCTCCATTTTGAGTAACTCTGACAATGACATCTTATAAACATCTATTGGACCCAAATACGGCTAGGCCTATAATAATACGCAACGTGTGTTCGCGGTTCTACGGAACAACGTCTATGGATAAAACTGAAAAATGAAGATTAATTTTTTTTCTACGTATTTTTCCAGGATAAAAAGTATCCTATTTTACGCCCAGGATAATAAGGTATAATTATACCAAGTTTCATCGAAATCGAACCGTTAGTTTTCACGTGATGTCTTCACATACAGACAGACAGACAGACAGACAGACAGACAAAAATTTTTTTAATCACATAGGTATTTGGGTTTGGTATCGATCCAGTAACACCCCCTGCTATTTATTTTTTCAATATTTTCAATGTACAGAATTGACCCTTCTACAGATTTGAGTTTGAGTTTGAGTTTGAATAATCTCACTTCAAATACTGGAACGACATCCATATGCGAGTTGAGCAGTATACTGGGCAGACCTGGCTCCTGGCCTTCCCATGTCATCACTAGCACTGGCTTCTTAGGTACCACCTCGTAGACTTGCACTGGCAGACCCAAAGTCGCCGCTTGGTTTCGAAGATACGTGATGCATTCATCTAGAAACAAAGTCGCGATAATTATCAAACAAATTACGTAGTTACTGCCTATTATTTAGGATGCAAAACATTTACAAGTGAAATTTTGAATTTCTAATGGTTTGTAGTGAGGATTAGAAAATAGAAACAGAATTCTTAACTAAAATAAATACAAAGCTCAAAGTTTAAGTAAAATCGATCTAATGCAAACAAAAGGCCAAAGCTATTCATAAAGTGCAAATACCTAAAATAGTTAGTAACTGCATAGTTTTATAACCTAATTATGCTAGTGTACTGTGTACCTACTTAAATCTAGTTCTTGTGAAAAGATAATTAATATTCGCAAGGGAATACCGTAAATTAATAGAAATGAGTTGGTATTTGGACAATGTTACCGCAATTAACGAGGGTTACGGTCCGTATCGTACAAAAGGTATGTATTCAAACAATTAGACTAAACTCGTTAACTTAATAAATGTTTGGGATAACATGCACACAATGTACATACCGTAATTAATATTCGGCTGAACGCTTCTTATCCGAAGATAATCCTGCAGATTGCGGACCGCAGCTTGTTCTATATCAGAATCCGACATTAAGCTGAAACTTCTTCGAAAATTTAAACACAAATTAAATAATGAATATTATTTATTCATGCTTATTTATATTTGTCAATAACCACAAGCGGGGGAGGTAGAGGTGTATTCAACTATTATATCAGAAATAGTGTATAATTTATGTATAACATGTGGCCCGCGTTGGTGACAGCGTAATGCCGGGATAAATTATAGTTATGATAGTTTTCTGCACTGCGATTTACGGTAAGAAGATAGATACATTTATCAATTTTAATCCTTCCGTTCACCGGTTTATACATGACGAAGATACATAATTTAAAAAAAATATCCGATAGAGCTGAAAACTTGTTAACAAAATTGTTAAAGAACTTTATAAGCATTGTCTTAATTCACAAATGAAGCTATTAATTAATTCGGTTCATTCATTACAATATCATTGATTAACTCTCTCAATTCAAATGGGTAGATAAATAAATAAATAACATATCCAGTATGTTTCAATAAGTAATTATAAATTTCAACACTGATAAATGAGTCAGGATGGCCGAGCGGTCTAAGGCGCTGCGTTCAGGTCGCAGTCCACTTCTGTGGGCGTGGGTTCGAATCCCACTTCTGACAAATGCTTTTTTATTATTATAAATTATTTCATAATCTCAATTACTACTGACGTAACAGTATATTTTTGTTGTGTTCATTATAATTTGCTTTCTTTAAACTACTAAGTTTTATTTAAAATATTTACTGGGTCACAGTGATTTGTTACTCATGTTTTGGAATAATTAAATAAAATTTAGGTTTCGATGTTACCCGAGCATTTTGTAATTATTTTTTAATCGTACAATATACCATTAAAATAAATTTATTATAAAAAATAAACATATTGCATGCCTGTGCCACAAATAATTATTATTATAATATATCAATTGGTTAAATAATACGGCCCATATCGTAACATAATATTGGGTGATAGCCAATGTTACCACGTCTCCAATAGCTATTTATGCAGTCCATACTCCGCTATCAATATACTATAATTGACATGTAACATCTGGTTTACATAGAGGTATATTATAATAGAAATGTCCATAGTTGATATTTTATTAAATCAAGGTTCTGAATTTGAATAAAAAATATTTCACTAGTACTAGACTTCGTATTTAACTGTTAGCTATTGCGTTTAATTAATGGTTTGTTAATTTTTATTTGAACGATTTAAATAAAACTTTGATTTGAGATTTAATAAAAGGGTGGTAACGTAATGAATATAATAACACGTTCAACCATTTTCATAAAGTTCTGCAAAAATCTTTATTCTCAAATGGACAATACTTTTCTTATCATAATGTGGTAAAAATAAAAAAGTGGTTTTATTAAATTAAAAATAATTGTATTGCTATATTAAAAACCGACAAAATGTATATTTTAAATTAATATACAGTACCAAACAACCTCGACCTCCCTAGCCTTTTTTGATATAACAGAACCGCAGATGCATTGTCTATTATCGGGACATTGATAAACTATTTCCCTACAAAACGAAACCGCAATGGTGCCGATGATTTATCACTCACTATCTTTCTATGATAATATTACGTACTTACTAGCTGTGTCGGTTGGTCTTAGCCATCGTTAAATGGGCTATCTAACACCGAAATAATTTTTCAAATTGGAGCTGCAGTTCCTGAGATTAGCGTGTTTAAACAAACAAACTCTTCAGCTTTATAATATTAAGTATAGATAACGATGTCTTTAAAGAACGTAATAGAAATAAATATTTCCAGGAATATTGAAGTGTTTTGCCGGTATGCAGGATGAATAGGCTGGGTCGATTGGGCCGGGAATCGAGACTCCCCAAAGACTGCAGTATTACAAAATACTGCGTTTGTATAAAATCACCGTCCTATTCATAAAATTGTTGAAAGTCAATAGATACTTTATTTTTATGTTAATGTGAAAACTTGACGATACATTTAATACTTCTCGATATCTTGTAGAGTTTTTACTTCAATGAAACAGCTCAACATGTGTAATATTGAATTCTAAATTATTCATGCTTGTTAATTTTTGCGTATATCTATACTAATATTATAAAGCTGAAGAGTTTGTTTGTTTGTTTGAACGCGCTAATCTCGGGAACTACTGGTCCGATTTGAAAAATTCTTTCGCTGTTAGATAGCTCATTTATCGAGGAAGGCTATAGGCTATACATATATCATCACGCTACGACCAACAGGAGTGGAGCCACGGGGGTGAAACCGCGCGGAGCAGCTAGTAATTTATACCAGTTGACAAGAATGCAAATACACTTGTCAGCATTTACCCAAAATATTTGAACAATGCGGATCTATCTAAACTTAACCTCTAGTTATACTTGCAATATAGTATTTTGTAGTCATTTTCTTTCAAGCGCGCCGTCTACAGCAAATATACTGAAACTACATTCTTCAGGACACGTTTATTAGAGGTTGTTGCTAGGATTTCTCCAAAGATGGCGCTTTTACTGTACTCAAATATATTTAAGGGACAGGCAAATGAAAAACGAATATTTTTCATAGAGATGGCGCTTTGCCTTAACTCTATATTGATTTCGTCGTGTTTACGAAAATGTAATATAACAATTAATAATATACCTGTGCCCTGAGAGCATTATTTAGTTGTTTTGTATAAGACTAATATATGGGAATAATTACCTATAGAAGAAGTACAAATACTTATAGAAGCAAAAACAAACAATAGAAAAACTTGAAGATAATATATTTTTTTTTTGATTTTCTGAAAACATTTATTATCTTACACACATTCTCAAGTCAAAGACGTTCACAAAAACATAGCAACAAAAAATTTATTAAATATATAATGTACAATGTACATCCTTGATTTAATTTTATATATTCTTCCGTAAAGATAGCTTTGTTATCAAAGCTAGGTCACATGTTTTGTAAAGCAAGATGCTCATAAAATTATCTTGGAGGAGCTTCCCATCACTTAATGCCCAACCCGATAAAGGGGTACTTATAAAATAGTAAAACATAATCCCACTGGAAACTTAATTAATAACAAGTACATCAACTAAAAAATATATAATGAAAGTGAAACAAAGTCGGGACCTGTATTTAAATAGAACAAGGATTATTGGATAAGCGCCAGTCTTTATTCTTAATGCAAAAACCAGATGGAAATATTACTTGGTATTATTGTTTTAGTACTTTCGCGGAGAACAACAAACATTAGGTATAAGTGCTTAAAAGCTGGTCTTTTTGCTATATTTGTGACGGTCAGAAGATTGAAGTTGTTCATAATATTATAAGTATGACTTATTCTCTAGATTATTTCTCTCATATTGATTTTTTCTCTAGATAAAGTTGGTCGTGGCTTAGAAAGGTTTTCTTTTCTTCTTAATACGCGACGGAAATGCCCGGTTATCACGTCAATAAATAATTCTCTGTCGATATATTCCTATCGGGCTATCATATCTCTATTTCCTTCCGTGAATTGTCATTTATCTTCCTGTTAAATTTTAAAGTCTTTTTCGATTTCAAAAGATCAGTTCAGAAGCTTTTCGTAAATCCAGAAATGGCATAAGGCATTTTTATGTACCTATTATGGAACGTCACAAAGAATGAAGGGAATAATTTAATAGATGTTAGAAAGAATGAGTAAAAAAAACCGGCCAAGTGCGAGTCGGGCTCGCGCACAAAGGGTTCCGTAGCAGCAAATATAATAAATTACAGTTAAATCAACCTATCTCAAAAACTATAAGAGATACTTTGATCAAACCAAAAATCGTTGAAAGAGTTAATTAGCATGCATCACCTCTATTTTTTTTAGAATTTTATACCCCGTAGTTATAAAAATAGAGGGGGGGGGGACATACTTTTTACGACTTTGAGAGCTGATATCTCAAAAACCGTTCACTTTAAGAAAAATGTTTTTTAGAAAACTTTATATCATTTTAAAAGACCTTTCCATTGATACCCCACACGGGTATGTACATCGAAAAAAAAAATTTCATCCCTCAGTTACATGTATGGGGGGCCCCACCCCCAATTCTTTTTTTTACTATTTAGTGTCATATTTTTGTAGCGGTTCATACAACACATATTCCCATCAAATTTCATCACTGTAGTACTTATAGTTTCCGAGTAAATCGGCTGTGACAGACGGACAGACGGACAGACGGACAGACGGACATGACGAAACTATAAGGGTTCCGTTTTTGCCATTTTGGCTACGGAACCCTAAAAAACGATCATTACCTTAATGAATTAAAAGAAAAAAATAGAATTAAATAATACAAGATTGAAAAGAGAAGCCTTTTAAAGTTCTTCTTAGCACGATCTTAGGGAAAAACAGGGTTAATAATATATATAAGTACTTACATAAATGTTCATAATAAAATATATTTTAATTAATTTTTAATATTTTTTGTTGTCTCTCTCTAATTTCTCATCTTAAAAATATTTAATATCTTTTCATTTATTCAAATAATAAAGACATTCCCGCCGTCCAGCGAAGGTCAAGCCAAGTACAATGAAACATGCTTCGTAGAGACATGTCCTTCGCGTAGGTGCTTAGGTAAGTCTGCTACGATGGCGGACAGATGGACAGCAATTTAATAATTATGTATGCGGCATTCATAAAAATGTTAGTACTTATATGTATTTAAATGATTGTTGTAGTAGTATATAAATAATTTTCTAATGAACGGCCGGCTTATTTCTCTACGAAGTTATCTACTCTTAGCAAAAAATAAGTACAAAATTACGGTCAATTGTTAAAATTATGAAAATATTCACCGTTCTCCGTCGAAGTTGGTCAAAACCTTTTAAATTGTGAAATAAAACTGCTCCTACATTAAAAAGAAACGACCGTAAATTGTGCTTTGTTGAGTCAATATGGGAGTTTTATAGTCCAAGACAAGACAAGACTTTATATTGTATGTGTTTCCTGAAAGTGAGAAATGATGTTTGTTTTGGATTAAGTCCCCCGACATAAATAAATAATAAAATGCTTCAAAATAGTAGGTATCTGTGTTGCAAAGCTGTACTACTGAGTTCTACCACGTACTTTCTTAAATTTTAAATAAGTAATAAATTTAATTGAATAAATTGATACTTATCATTTCAATTAATAATATATTAAAACACATCACACCATCATCACAAAGCAATGAAGTCCTAGATACATTCAAATAACATTGTTTCGATAAAGGATTTAACCACAATTGATTAAAGGTAAACAACGATTTAGATATCAATTGGGCGCCAAACTCTTTGATCTATGATTCAAGTTAAACCCTGACCTCTTTACCACGTTTATCACGATCGAAATCATCGATATACACCATGAGTGACCAGCAGTATTCGACCACCGGCACCGTGAAAACGCTTCAGCAGACTTCAGTCGGCAAACGATCGCGACACGCAAACGTCTCTCGCGTATCAATAAAAAGTTCCAAGACATTGTTTATCTGTGGTTACATTTTTTATCTATCGAATTCGAATTGAAAAGCGCGCGATTTTTGTGTTTTAAAATGACTTGACTGGAAATATACATATTTTTTAAAAATGCAATAAAATATGGAAATCGTAAAGTGATGTGTAAATATTTGTTATGGTGAGATTTACGTGGTTAATGAGTACAAGTTTATTATATTATTATGTATTATAATCGCTAATTTTGCGATTTTTTTAAAGTAATACCTAATTATCTAATTATGTTAAAATTTTTCAATCTTCTATGTTAAACTTTTATTAATAATTAATTGATTATTATTTTATCGTTATAAAACCCATTATATGGTTCTTATAATAGTGTGGTGAACGTAAGCTTTTAAAGGGTTAATAATGAATGAGTAGTATAACCTTAATAAAGATAATTATAACGATTCTGAATTTCTAATAAAACCTTGAGTATAATATTTTATACGAGCTATAATAAAAGCATTGATAAAACTTCTTTCTATTCATAAGAATGTGGGTTAAATACCTTTTAAACTTGAATATGAAACATGCACATTATGAAATTTCCCCTTCTCAAGAGCAAAGATAAAACCAAGCCATGTGAGAGTTAAACTCGCACGCATTGTATTCTGTATTTTTTAGGGTTCCTTAGCTAAACGGTAACACTGGAAATATGTGCACCTAAAATTTAAATCTTCAATGATAATTTGTTAGCTAAAATAATTTAAATAATATTATATGACCTAAGTAAATATTTTATGGATATAATTATCAGATAATGTCGTACAGCCATTATGCCATATCCTATTTTTCTTACTTAACTTCATAAATCATTTAAATACATTCCTAAAAAGCTGTGTCCTGAATAAAAAGCTCATTTAAGAAACATGCTCTTCTTTAATCTAAAAATGTTCTAAAAAAGGGGTTTAAAAGTCGAAAATACGATAGCTTCTGTTTGTTCTAATATTGAAAACTTCACGTTTGTATGAACAGATTTAAAACTTTTACTACAAGAATATTTTGAGCGTGACCGCGGACACTTGCGTACATCAAAAACAAATTGAATAAGAAACACAATGTGATATTCGTCAGCTGATTTATTTACCAGTAAAGCGGCCAAGTGGCGTTTATTCCTGGATAAAATATATTTCGAATATATTCAAACGGTCACTGACAAGCTTTTGGCTCCAATTTGCCTCCATTTAACTTCGTAAAAATAGAACTATTTATAATAAAAGCTCGGCGATATCGATATCAGGTGCACATCCATTATGATAAGAAACAAATGGATTACAATACTTTAAGAATGAACAATTATATTGGAATAAGTAAATTATCTATGTTATATATATATGATTAGACATGTATTTTTCATAGTTGAGATTTACTAACAAATATTCGCATGATATGAACGCATTGAAACACTCATCAACTTTTCCATTTCCTTTGATAGTGCTGTATGAGACTTGGCTTATGACTTGGTCAAAGGTCAAAGGTACGGAAATTTATTTGGTTATTATTTTGTACAATATTATCATTAAATATATGATCATAATTTATATTACAATGTCACGAAAAGTAGATTTTATTTCGTTGAAATACTGATATAATTATAGAAATATTACATTGCTTTTCTTACATTAGTTAATTGTTATATTACGGATTTCAGGTACAACACGGCTAACCTTTTGTGGGCGGTTAGATGCTAAATCGAGTATGAAATATGAAAAAAAGGTCATTTGTATTGACTCAGTCGATTTTCATATACAGAAATTGACTTTTACATCGGAACAATGAATTTGTTTTATTCAGCTATCATGTTTACAGCTTACCTACTTGCTACGACAAATAGATAAT
>CAJQZM010037225.1:0-22354 GCA_907164665.1 Colias nastes | reverse complement strand
TAGATAATAATATTCGTAGCTAAGCTTTACATGCCATAATTGATACGATTTTTCATGGCTATAATTGATGTAAGAATAATTTTAAAATGTAAGCTTATTTTATAGATCGCTATAAAAAAAATTACTCTATTTCATAGAGTTGACAGACCAAATAAATCTCGAAGTTGTTGTTTTCAATCTACCGCTGTGTAAACAGTTTGTGATTTATTGATGAAAAACATATACAATTGCGAAGAAAATTTTTCTTATTACAAAATATAAATAAATTTTTTCTACTTTTAAACAAAATTATGAAAGCGAGAAAATTTTAATGTGCTATTATGTAGACGTTACGTAGACGTAGGTCGTAGATGTTACATATAATAATTGTTTCCATAGGTACTAATATTAAAATGCAATTGTGTATATATTATGATACCTATTGTTTTCTTTGCCTTGCGAAAAATTCTTGTTTCACACAACACAAACACAACATGATGTTATGCTCATACAGATGACAGTACTGATTACACATTTAATTCTAAACTTGATATAACTAGTGTTAAGTTAAAAAAGCTTCAAGAGCCCTTCATAATTTATTCATGGTTGTGTATCGTCTATTTGCAGTTAACATGATGTAAAACTTGTAACAGTTAAGAATACCAAGGAAGGAATTCATAGCAAGCGTTCGCACGTGACTTGCAATCCAAAATTTACCATTAGCTGTATTAAACAGTTTGTTGCAGAAGATTGTGCACTTTATGAACATTTTGTTACTTTGTATGTATTTAAATTTAGTTTATTGAAGATTATTATTCTATGAATATAAAGCTTGTACTCACATAAGTTAGGTGTATTAAATATACTATAGGTGTAGAAGAGTTTGTTTGTTTGAACGCGATAATCTCAAGATTTACTGAAAATTTGATTTTGGCTAGTCCATTTATCGAAGAAAGTTAGAATGTATAACATCACACTACGACAAATCGCAGCTGAGCAGCAATAAGAAATGGAGTGAAGCCGCAATTTTTTTAAAAGGTATATACCTAATATGTCTGGCACAAATTTTCAAGATTCTTTGATGACAAAAACAAATATGCTCACAAATTGACCTAAATCGATGTGAATCGTGAACGTTAAGCCAAAATCATTAATATTATTGATTAATGTTAAATTAACAACGATGTATCTGTATGGTGAACCAAAACGTTGAAAGTAAATAAACTACGCACATTTTCGACAAGGATATACCGTAACTAATTGCACATTATAGTATGGAGTTTGTTTTCATAGGTGCTATATGCTGCTCAATTTCAGATTTTTTTTAGTAATAAAAACTACTCATAAAGCTTAAAAGCTATTGCATATTTTGAACATGTAGCAAAACGTTTTTATTTTGAGGTTATAACGTTTAAAAATATAACAATGACTTTGTTAGGTAAAAACAATAAAAATATATCGTACTGATAATGTCCTGATACCATAAAATATTACAAATGTTTGATGTGAAATAAAATTACATGATATTGAGAATTGTTTCTGATAAGAAGGTGAAGGTCTTATGCTTGATCGTTGGCTTCGAAAAAACAAAGAGATTTACATAAAACTTACTTCTAAATCATAGGTTACACGCTCAGTCTGGCGTCAGATCAGTCCATCAGTTTGATCCGGCTTAGACTGATGCCAGAATGATGGATGAAAAACACGGGTATTCTGAACCATCAGTCCGTCAGTCAACCGGTTAGACGATAATTCTCCCGTCATTCTGAGCAGACTGATGGACTGAACTGACGCCAGACTGAGCGTGTAACCTATGTCTTAGTCCCATTGTTTAAGATACGTCAATCAAAGTTTTTGTACTGCTTAAAGAAATAGAGACTTCAAAAACCAAATAAATATACTACCTTGTACCTACGTAAGTACCTAAAAGGCTAAAATGAACGTAGATAGGTAATACAATAATGCATAATGCATCTTCTTGAGTTGATTTAAAATAAAATAAAATAGAGCCTATATCTATTAGGAATAAGAAAGATTTAGTGAGAATAAGAATCAATAGGTTTTTAAGAATTTACTCAGAATTTAAAATCAGTCAATCAATTAGTTTTAGTTTTTGAGGATAACTAAACAAACAAAATAGCAAAACTTGTTACAATTGATCAAATTTTACTTCATGATTATTAATATTCACGTTTCGTTTTCCATTTAACTTTTAGGTTTCATATTACAAACATAAAAATGTTGATTGAAAAGTTATGAAAAAAAACGTGCTTGATAAAAAATATTTTTTTCGAACTTTAAGGAAACTAGGTTACACTTGAAAGTTTGCAAACCAATCAAATTTCAAACTTTTTTCAACGACTGCAAATGAAATTAATTTCACACAAATATAAGTTTTATTAAATAAATAATTGCCTGATGGAACCGTGCAGGAATTTTACTATTATTTTCAGCCTTCTAGATAATTTATACCTAAGTACGTATTAATTACATAACATATTACAGATACAGAATAATATTATGTTTGTAGGTACTATAATATATGTATTTTCATATCTTATTACAACCAAAACAAGTATATAAGCAATATAGTTTTGTAGATTACAAGTCAGTACATAGCAATAATGTTGAACAATATACTTGGTCCTTGAGCGAAATGTCCTAAAAAGCGTCGAATTTCCGATGTAACTTTGTGACCATGGCCTGTGCCTTGCGATAATAGACGTCCTTGGGATTGCAATGGTGTTAAAGTGGGCCACAACCGTAGCCCTTCGCAATCTTACGAATAAAACATTGTATTGTGTTAAACAGCCGTACAAATTTACATTGAAGTCATGTTTTATTAGATTAGGAAATTTATAGAGTAAGAAATAAAACTATTGTGGTAAATATGATTGATTTTCATTAATTAGGCAGAATTTCGTAGCGTTTTGAATGAATAAAGTAAAATTTAAAACGATGCTACGAGCGTTTTTATCCTTTCATGCACGCGAATATTTTAATAAACATTTGTGCGTGGAATAGGTTCCACACGATTACTTTAATCACATAGCTTATCTAAATAGGGTTGGTCAAAATTAATGAACGCAATCCGGAAATCCGCTCGTGCCAAGCCCATTTGGATGCGCATAAAAATGTAGTTATTGTAGTTTTGTTTTTACTACGTCTACCTACCCGTAAAGTTGAAAAATATGTAGACATTTACCAGCACCCTATTTTATTATTAAGTTATATAGATCGATACTGTAGTTATATTTCATTATCGTATAAATTTTTGACGGCAAAGGAATAAATTTTACAAACAAAAAGAACCAATTTATTTTCTCCCTGAAAATATCGCTTTTACAGCATTTTCTAAATTATACATAATAAATATTTTAGGGCGATTAATGCTGAACGTAAAATCGAATGATTACTTCAATTCCACGTTATCGCACCTGAATACGTGATTCGTAGACTTTACGCACAAATTACAGGTATTTTGAGCGCTATATCTGGCAATATTCCAAATGATGTCAAGAAATTCAGTGAGAAAAATTAAAGAAATGTCGCCATGGACGTCTTACAAATTATATGCTAATGCAGAAACATTACCGTTGCCATTACGGTACCTTTATTGTATTCATTTGTATTCATTCTATACAACACCGGATTCTTTGCAATTATTATAGTACTAAACATTGTATGAATATATTACTTCAATTAATTGGTCCTTTTTTTGAATCATGCAATCTCGAAACTAAAAAATAAATGGAAATTTAAAGTGGCTAATACGCTTACTCAAAAGTAGGTAATTAATGAGACATCTAGAGATAAACAAATTACTTTGTTAGTACAAGATGTCACATTAGAAATCGACAACGTGGCCTTGGAAGCTTTCTGTTTTTTCGTAATAATATATAGTTAACTCTACAAAACAAAAATACTTTTATCAACAGTGCCATGAATAATTCACTAATTATACATTTGGTGAACGTATCTGTTACGTACGTACGTTTGTGAGCGAATGGCTTGAAACTTTGATGAAGTCAACACGTTTAAGTACCGCAAACTCTACGAAAATTATGACACATTCTATATAACATTAATTTCAAGCCGAAGAGACTGTCAGCAAGACCGTCGTCAAGATTACCTCGGTATGACACTTCAATTATACCTAGCTGAATTTATAGACTGATAAACAGCAATAGATTAGGATGTATTTTATATACGAGTAATATGTTGACAGAGCGAAGCCTGCCGGATTTTTCCTCATTACCTTTTCAATTTAACTTTGCCTTGTTATTTACGATCAGTCTTCAACCAGTAAGAACCAATGTGTAGTTGATATTCCAGAATAAAATCTTACACTCGTAAAATTCCAACTTCTCCTTGGCAGTAGGTACGAGTATACCAATCCTTTATAATAATCATCATGGTCTCACTCACACACATGGTCAGACGCATTTAATTATAATAATAGTTGTAAAATGGCATTTGCGTGCAAATACATAATAATGGTTTTCAACACATTTCATCTAACATGAATACTCGTATATCAGTTTTGATATGTTCTCATGCATTTGGAAGCTTTCCAAAACCTGACGTGTGGACCATCTGATGACAATTTGTGTCGCTTCACAGAAATCGTTTACGTTAATATCTTACTTTACATTTGAAAATTTTTGGCTATATTGAGCTACGTTTTTCTAGTTTTATAAAAATCATGTTTTGCAGTTTCGAATGCCTATAAATATTTATAATATACTTATTTTAAAATATTTCGGTACAATTATTATTAAAATATCTCTTTTGGTTAATGTATTTTCAATATCGCGAGGGATCATAATATTTACTTATTAAACATACGTTACTATTGTTATATACCTTTAATAAATCTACATTTAAACGGGGTAGTAGGTAAAATAATTATAAATGAGTATTTAAGCAGTGACTGTGTTTTAATGAGTAATTATACAGGACTTCTTTCATCTCCCCAACTAATGAGGTCATTTTATAATGAGAAAATATTAAGTATTATTTTCTTACCTTTAAAAATTAATTTTGTAATTTCTTATCGACATTTGAGTTTTGAAATCTAAATTAATCTAAAATGTGATATAACTCCTACAAAATCAAATCTCTTCTCCATGGATAAGATACAAGACAGTTTGCTAATGCAGACATAAGGTTTCATAACTGTAACTGTTTATTAACGTAAACAATGGCCCTATGTTGGATTCTAGCCAATTTCATCTGCTTACAGTACACTATGAATATATTATGGTTACAATTACAATAACAAAAGTTCTTGCTATTTCATCGAGACAAATCAATGTAAGTGCTCAAGATATATAGTCAAACTGTAACAAAATATATCAACCAATGATGCCTACAAACCGTTAAATCTACGCTGCTACGAAAAATCGTAGAAGTAAATATTTTATTAAGCCAGAACTGTTTAAAGGAATTGTGCTTTTAATTAAATACTTACCATAAAATAATTTAGTATTGATTTATTACGAATACAATATAAATTTAATAGGAATGAAAATTAAAAAAAAATAATATGTGATGTGATAAGAAATTGAGGAAATATAATTAACTAAACCTTGTCTCACGGCATGAAAATGTTGGTACTTTTTAAAGCGTAAACACAAAACTTTTGACATAATTTTCCCCCAAAATGAACGTTAGATTTAAGAGAATTTTTAATACTGTGCAAAAATCGATAAAGAAAGGAAATACGGCACAAACTCGAGTCGTTGACCATATCTGTATGGTAGGCAACGACGTGGTAGAGCTAGTTAAGTTAGAAAGGAAATGTAGACTTCTGCAAAATATTGCAAGCTTAGAATTATATGGAATAAATTATTTTTCGGCTCCAGATAGTTATAATATTTAATAAATGGATCAACCATTTAAAAATCAATAATATCTACGAGATATAATAATATTCATATTTTTATATAAACAAGGAAAAGATATGAATATTTTACATCTGATGAATAAATAACGAATGGGAGCAGAGTATGAAATACGGAATACCTACATTTGTAAGCACGTTTTAATTTATCATCTCGCGGGTAGAAGGCATTATCAGCGTTATCAGTTTCCAGTAAATTTACGCGGGCGCCTTCTATAGTATGTATCTGACTCAGCTAGCTGTCTACTTCATACTATCGTAAGATTTATATGTGTTAACTCAACCATCTTCTCAAATAAGACATTTTTTATTTTTATCATTCAATTTTTGGTGGTGCTACCAATTTGTAGAGTTGTCGTTGGTGGCAGTGATGTATTTTAAACTTAATTTTTACAAGACTTTGGTTTGTATAAAATGAAAAATAACTAAAAAGGTGGTAAATTAAAAGTTCAACATATAATTCAATTCAAATGATTAAAAATTGATATGAATTGCGTTGACAAAGTTACATAAGGAGTTACAATCTATAATCAATAAAGTCACTGAAATGTAGGTATTCATACCCTGCTAACTGACAGTTTGATATGGGTATTAGTAAATTGACGTAACATCTGCCTTTCCTACACGTGTTGACATTATCAACACATATAATATAATAAACTATACTGTCAAGGTCCATACGAAGAACTATAAAAGGTTAACAGGGAAGTTGGGAATATAAGCCGAAAACTTTTAACAGGGAAGTTCGGAAAATGTACAGGTCAAGTGTCTGACTTACAACACGTGGTGAACATGTATTAAATAATAATTTAATATTTAAGCATATTTAACTGGAAAACACTGGTTTTTCTGCGAGTTTTATTTTACACATTTTTATAACATAACTACCTATGCGAGATTATGTTTATAATTAGTCAAATTAAGACTGACTATAATTAAATTTTGCATCATACAAGAAAAAAATAAAACGGTGGTAGAAAAATAGACAATAATTAAAATTCAATCAGAGTTGAACTTTTCAATGTTGAGAAATCTACGGAGACAATTGGCCTTTTATCTCCATTAATTCAAACTGCCTTTGTGACACAGACCTAAATGATGTCGTCGACAATAGCTTCTAATTTAATTACCTAATATTTTAATTTATGTCTCATTACCTTTTATTACCTATGTTTTAATTAAATAACTTCATATAGGTTATTACGAAAATACCAAATGAAAATCTAAAAACTGTATCTAGTAGTGAATGCACAGTAAATAATATTACCATTTTAACAGATGCAACTTTTCGTAGCTTAGTTTCGTAGTATCCCAAACCACACTTGACACATGCCACTCGTATATTAAATACATAAAGCTTCTTCTACACAGTCAGCTTGTGAATAATCCTATTTTGATAATATTAAATCATCATCAGCATACTAGTAACTAGTCATTAGTAAATCTTTAATACTTTAGGATTTTACGAAGATAATATATATTTTTATAAGATTTTTAATTTTCCCATAAAATATATTTCCCATAATTGTGGCAGTAATTATTATTTTCTAAATTTTATAATTAATTATAATTGCTACCCATAAAACTGTTACAATCACAGCCTTATCTGCAGTACCGTGTTGGAAATTCCAGTAAAGCTTGATGGTTATCTAAACATGTAATAATATATGTGAAAGCTTACCAAGGCTGCATCGCTTAGAATCAGTTAACATTTCAATTTATAAAATGCTCTTTTGCATTTTGGTTAAACAAAATGTGTACATATACAGGGTGTACCACTATTGGTATACTAAGCGCGAAGGGCCTTGTAGTTTTGCAAACACTGATCACGTAAAAAATACTCAAACAACAAAATTACGTAAAAAATTTTTTGCTAAATTTTTCCTGAAAATCCATGTTTTCTTCTCTAGCTTCATGCAGCCGGCATATACCGCTTCTCTAATATTGTGAGCAATTTGAATATGAAAACATAATCTTAAACGATAGCTCACGTGCTGGTGGCAAAGTGGGGCGGGTTGCTTGTTATGGGTGTACACATAGAGTTTTAAGAATTCATCTATTTGAAAAAAAATGCGTCTGGAATTTTATAAGTATTTTTTACGTATTCAGCGTATGCAAAACTATAACCTCCATTGAGCTTAGTATAACAACAGTGGGACACCCTGTATATTTTTAATTGATAAACATATGTATAATGGATGGAATAACAGGTACCTACCTTAGATAAATCACTTACAAAGAAAATGTAGAATAAATGGAATATACCTAGGAAGACCTTACTTTTGCAAACCAATTTTAAAGAAAACATTTATTCGTAAAAAATATAAAGGTAAGTGTATATGTTACAGTCAAAACCCTGAACCAGTCAATATCCTTATTAACGCGTATTAAGGTTATTGACTAAGGGCGTCGGTTAATATCCTTATTGACTGATTTTATCTGATAAATATTGACCGGCACCCTTAGTCAATAACCTTATTAACTGATTTAAAGAGCAGACATTCAGTCAATATAGGTTTGAATAGATTTTAACACTTAAATCTTTCTGTAATGGGCAAGTAAAACAATAGCGAGTTTTACTTGCCCATTACAGAAAGGTTTAAGTGTCAAATTCGACCCAGTAGGTTAGGTTAGGTTTGAACTGCGACCCTCACGCACGAGCCGAGCGAGCGAAGCGAGCGTGCCGCGGCAGCGGCCGGCGAGTGCCAGAACCGACTCGCTATTAACTGATTTTATCAGATAAAATCAGTCAATAAGGATATTAACGGACGCCCTTAGTCAATAACCTTAATAACCGTCAATAAGGATATTGACTGGTTCAGGGTTTTGACTGTAACATATATATATATTAAATGTCTTCATAAGTAGATAATAGTAGAGTTATTAATGTAGTTCTGAATTGATTATGTTTCTGATCTCGTACCAAATATATCTGTTGCTAATTTCACAATAAATGTCCGACGTTTTGTTGTAAATCGAGCATTTTATGAGCTTTCGAGTTAGTTACTCACGGGCGTAAATCAAACGCCTAAGCGATAATAGTTTCATTGTATTTAGGTACAAGGAAAATTCTATATCACTAGAGGTACTTGTACTTAATATGTAATTAGAAACTGAACATTGAACAAGAAACAGACCTATTTTCTTGTCTCTTCTTTCGATAGATTGAAAGTAAGATCGTTAAGATTGGTTGATAAATGTAGGTATAAAAAACCGGCGTATCAAATGTGTGACTTTAAAATATAGAGCATGTCTATAGCCGTTGTCGTGCCGCCGTGCCGTGCCGTGTCGTTTTCGGCAATAACAACAATTTAGAATCTACAAAAGAACCAACTCAAATAAAATAGAACGCTCAAGTTTGTGTCTTATATCAGTAGTAAAGCGGTCTGTGGAAACTTTAGTACCCACTTCTTGTAAAGCTTTTATGTTTATTGAATCTCAAATGTTTTCAGCTAAACATTTCGGAATAACTCTATTATATGTCATTAAGAAACAGTCTATTTCAAATATCATTTATATGATACGAGATTTTTGTAATTTTAAATGATCATTAAAAGTCATTATTGGATTTGTATAAAAAATCTTCTTGTCTAGATGTTACTGTAGGTAATTGGAGTATCTTGTATGAGTTTACTGTTTAATATAACAGATAGGAAATATGTACGACGATAGTATTAATTACCTGAGTACAACATGATAGTTCACAACTTCGTATACGTCAGTTCTATGTTTTCCCCGTCGACTAATAATACTTATATCGAAATAAAATAAATGTTAATATAAAGAAATTCTCGAAACCTTCCCATGGAATTACTTTAGGGGACAGGCAATAACACGTGAAGTACAAAAAAAATTCTACCTCAAACAAACTCTACAATCGATTTTAAGATTTAATATTTAATGAAATTTGCAGTGACCTTATGTGACATACCACTCCTCTTCTATAATTATCGCGTGTAGTCGTTAAGGTTATTTTTAAACAAAATGTATTCATGCTAGTTTACAAAAATTATACAATTATTACAGCATAACTAACTAACTCATATAAGAATTTATTCTATATCTATCTCGCATCCTCGATTTTGCTATTCAAACGAATATGTTAATTAATATTAACAATAGAAATATTACCTAAATTAATTTCAATGCATGTCAATAGAGCAAAGTTTGCTGAAACATTTTCGAAACGTCCAGTAAGTCTCACCATAACGTTTATACTAAACCAGAAACGAATGCAACTGAACGGAACTGCGCTGAATGTAGTCGATTAATTCTTGGCTACATTTGACTAATTAACAAACCTAACGTAAATAAGTGTGAACGAGACGGTTGTGGCAAGCATCCAAGATGAATTTGATGTTTCGGAAGAACTTCAGTACTGAAAAGACAGTTTCGGGGGGAGGGGGTGGGGGGAAGGCGAAAGGAGCTTTGGGAGCGGGCAGGAACGCGAAACGCAGGGATCGTGACCGCTTCTCATGCATGGAGGAACATCATTACAGAACACATCTGTTCTTCTCCGCGCCAAGGGCCAGTACACAGTACAACGATGGCTCAGGTAACTCTGGAAGTAAGGATCGTAGTTCCAAATTAGTGAGTACGTGTGATCAGTGTTGGGTTCCGTAAGTTTGTTCTTGTTTATTTTCAAACACTTCCTAGGTAACATTCTTTTGAATCTTATTTTTAAAATGAACTCTCTATTCTATTACTCGATACTAGAAATATTTGAGTAAAATTTTCTATTGCTCTTTCAAGTACTTAACTAAAACTTCTTTGGTTTGGAAGACTTCGACCTTAATGGAAAACATTAATAACCTGACTGGTTCAAACTGTCTATAAATACTTGATCACATTGGCGGTTCCCGGATGGATGTTTACGCATGGTGTAATCGTGGCAGACTGACAAACGTGTTATTATCGTATGTGTATCTAACTTTTGTTTTGTTTGCCAACAACAATTTTACTTCAGTTTTGTAATATATTTCTTATGACTCACGTTAAAAATAATGAATTCCTGCAAAGTGCTAACATAATCAAATGAGGAATTGTTTCTTATATTCCCTTAATACGCTTAATTAAAAAAAATGTGCAAACAAAGCCTAAAAGAATCTAGGCTATTAATTGAGGCGTGTTTTAATGAGTCGCGCCTTAATTTGTATTTATCGTGTCACGTTCAAATAAATCACCTTTACACACACATCACACGTATGGTCGATTTACACATAGGAATGCCTAAAAACTAAATGCTAGGTCTTATAATATAGATCTTTTAGTTTTATTTTAAACCTATGAGTTATTCAATGTCTTAAAAATGCGTGAGCAGGCTCATCTATTAAGTAGCATGTATCTACATTATCTGCTGTAAAAACATAGCCTACTTACATGTATTTAGGTCGCACATCAATTTGAATAAGTTGTATGTGTATACCTACCTATTATACAATGATTTCAATATTGTTACTGCTCATTAATTCTTCACAATGTTCTAGTATTTGATTTTAACTTCGCTAGGTATCTATCGTCTTGAAAGTGGCATATCCATTACCCAAAACGTTCAACAACGAGTGTTGCAATCCAGTATTTTCCCAGCGTGGTCGATATTGCCCTAAAACCATTATCTCTACAGTCTGCAGTGGGAAATGTATAGGCTTGATTTTTTTAAAAAGAAGAATATGAGAAAAGTTTAATATTAACATAAAACATTAAACGTATTCCAGAACGATGTGGTCCAGTACTCGGTGGTGGAACGGGGCCAGAGCTGGAGCCGCCGCAGCCGCTGGTCACCAGGGAGCCTTCGGTGTCCCTGCTGCGGTGGGAGCGGCCGGCAACCACGGAGCGCAGGAGAACGGAGCCAGTCTCCTTGGCAACCCTCGAGAGAGACTGCTTCGTGATACCAGCACATGCCCTCGATCGGTTCCTGCCTGATGGTGTGCCGGTAAGCGCAGCGAAATTGATTTTTTATACCGTCGATGAATTCTTTTCAAAGTCGTATGGATTGACTCTATTCGCTACGTTAATACCACATTACACATTATTTGGATTCAGGACTTTAAAAATTTGCATTTGCATTTAAAAATTTAGAAATCTAGATAGGTTTAAAATAACTTAAAACTAGAATAACAGCTGACAGTATTCTCGAATAATAAAATACGTACTTAAGTTTGTTATCTGAACGATTATTAATACGTTCTCGAAATGTATTTATTATGAAATGATTAATTTAAAACCTTTAAGTATTAACTATTGAAATACCGGCTTATATGCTGATAGAATTTGTGTAAGCAGTGAGTTTTACTGTCCACATTAATCTATATAATTCATCATTTTCAGCTGCCGGTGCCTCCTCCAACACCAGAGAAGGGAATGGCAACGAAAACTGCTCCAAATTCCCTGAGCGTCCTCGAAGTAGCGGACCCAAAGTTATGCATTTTAGCTCATCTGATGAGTCCCTTAGAACCTATAGAGCCTATTCTAGAATCTCCACTTACCAAACCGTTGGTGAAACAGAAAGCGGCCGCTGGAGAGTTGTTAAATGACGTAGCTCAAGCCAATACTGCCGTAGGTGGCATGCTTTTAGCCAATATGGAGAAGAACGCTGAATTTCCATTCATATCTTACTATGTGATAAATACAACACAAACTGATCCATTATTATTTTATAACAATATGAGGTGTGCCTCGTTAACGAAGTTCGATCCTAAGACAATACGATATTCTGCGGCGCATACCTTGGATTTATATAGTGAAGTTGCAATGATTTGTAGGCCTCCGTTTAATGATCTCGCTGGAGGTCCTAAGAAGTCACACACACCGACTACTGGATTTATAATTAGTGTGTATAAGGTCAGTATCGATTTTTCAGAACCATTAGAAAACTTCAGTTCCAGGCGGAATTTTATGTCGATTTTGCTAACAATGGGTCCTTTGTCTTGTTTGCTACAAACTTGCTTAAGAATTTTTATAAAGCAATTTATTTTGAATGTAAATTAACTACTCGATGCGTCTTTCAATTGACATATTTACCAAGTATTTACCTAATACGTATATTTAATTATTCATCTGTTGTGCTAATCAAGATCAACGTTATTATTTGTATGCCAAACCAAACCTTGACTTTGGTGCCATCATAGACCATCTGTTAAATTGTTCACTTTTCTATTTTCAGGTATTCGAAGGAGACGATGGCGAGCGTTTCGAAAGAAACTGGTTATATTGGACCGGCGCTCGCATGCTATACCGTCACCTGCCACACTCGGTCGGCTTGAGGAAGATAGCTCTGCACAAATCGGTAGCAACGCATGGCGATAAAATGTACTTACTGGTTTGTGAATGCGCCAATCTGCTTGACGATCTGTCAGGCGCCGCCATGTTAATAACGGCTTTACGAGCCAGGTTGTGCGGCTACACCGGCCTTTATAGACCAATACAGACTTTTTAGTAGCGGGAGATGGGCCTTAACGGCCTCACATGTGTTTTAATATAGCTAAGAGATATCTTTAGGGAAACTGATGTATTATTCGGTTGTGTTCATTGTTTAGTCTGTAAATTATGTGTAAAATAAATGATGTGTTATGTTATTTGTCTGATCAAGAAATACACCTACCTTAATAAATATTAGGTAAATGTGCTCAAGATAATAATGATTAAATGATAATTTTAAATAACAAGGTACCTATAAACCAAAACTAACGTGTTTCTTTGAGTGTAATAAAATTTCTTAAATTGATGTTTTAATCATATGTGTGCGTGGTGCAATAATATATATATATATATATACATTTTTTACATACCTATATTAAAAGGTGTTTAATGTATTTTATGACAACGAATATAAAATAAAGATATCTCCTAGTAAACTGCCAACAATAACTTAGTTGTAAAAAGGACCAAAGTACTGCGTTACTCGTAAAAACGCGTTAATGGCATAAAGTTTAGAATATGAATCCATGTGTTGGTCTGTGCCAATTTGGTGAATATCTAGTGTAGTATATTGTCTACGCCAAACCATTGGCCCCTTCAATTTCAGATATTATTCGATAAAATAAATAAAATATCTTCATAAAATGAAATTATTTACAAGATACGTAGGTATGTGGTATTTACGAAATAAATAAGATTTCGTATATTTTATTGTCCTCTCGCAATGCGTTTCAAAGGGGCTCTTTTTGTAGTTTGGCGCTGACGCTTCAAATTAAATTAATTACTTAATACTCAAAGAGCAACTTTAGACTAAGAAATTTTCATGTTTATTCGCACTTAGAATTTTAAGGTTGTATTAAAATAATACACTTTAATTGTAATAATTTTATCAATATACATGGTGTAGACCAAGTAAAGGTGGAATATTTTATTTGTAGGTATGTATGATGTGTAGGTGGGACAAATGATTTTACTATGTATATCGGCCATATGCATGATATTTATCTCCGGTTCATTCAATAATAATAATTTTTAACATTTCGAGACAACTTTAATTTATGATTAGCATCTTCTCATTTTTCTTTGAGTCATGTTATTACTTACCTATTTATTATATTTTCTTCGATATCTCCTTTGACTGAATAACATAATATTATAAATTTCGTAAAGTACGAAATTATACATCGAACATATCGAATAATAATAATAACATATCGAAATATACATTTTAAATATTGTTACTAACGAGGATGAAAATTTTAAATCAGAGAAAGAAAGGTTTTTACATTTAAGTAAGTACCTTAATAAGGTGCAGTTACACATTCGTGTTCGTTATTCGACATTCGTATACGAATGACGTCACGGAACAGGTAAAATGAGAATATGCTAACATATTTTCTGGTAGGTACGTAGCAAAGTACCTAACTTTTATTTAAGCTTTATCATAAATGTGACTAAATTTGAAAATGCATAAGGAACAATATTTTTTTTTTATGTCTATGTTACCGGAAATGTATGAAATCACATAGATATCCTAGGAAATGTATAATCTTCCTCGGAATTGTATATAATTCCAATATCGTATTAGGTAATGTATAAAGTAAATGATTTCTGCTTAGGATTTCTGTAATAAAACACTGTACTTCTATCGGGTAACAGTCTTACCGTAAAATAATAATAATAAGTATGTTCATATTATCTTACTAATTAACATTTCTTAAATCAACTTATATTCAATCAAATCAAATTTTCATTTGATTTGATTGAATATAATGCCTCGTCCTCGTCCCGCCGTCCCCGTGTACACGTCCCAGTCGGATTGTATAATCCGCCGTATTACAAACGGCCGGCATTTTGTAATATGCCGAAATTCGTCTTTTTCCAAAATTCTACAAAAAGACGGTCGCGAGCCGACGGAGCCCCACGAAGTGGGGCTCCTATTTCTATGTAGTTTTAAAAAACACGAACCTAACCTAACCCAATCCAAACCAAAAATTTCTGATTACGAATTTTCGGCCCTCCCCCCCTCATCCCGCGTACCTTCCAATATCTTAGATGTTTTACATTTCCGATTGCTATTTAGGAAATGTATAGATTTCCTAGGCAATGTGTATAAAATAATTTATTTCACACATTTCCGTGCGATTTTAGGAATTACATACATTTCCTAGGAATTTTATACAATTACATACATTTCCGTTAACATTTTTATATTATATGTAATACTTACCTACCTACATAGAAAATGAGGATCATCATATTATGAACCTTTTTCATTTTATTAAGCTGGTATATCCCTAATTGCAATTATCTTAAGGATTAGCAATATTTCGCACCGATTGTTATTATTCAAAACCACGGAATACATTTTGCTATGGTGCTAACCTAGTCAATTTAAAATAGACGTAGTGAGTAATAATAGTAAGGCTTGTTAGTTTTGGATTAGGTACTTAAATTCGTAGTTTTAATTGATCTTGCTTATGTACCACTATTGCGACACAAGAAATAATATAGTACCTATGCGTCACAAGAAAGATATGGAAAGCTATCTATTTAGTCTTGCTGGATCCGAAAAGGTTTAAACATTTTTCCACTTTATCTATAAAATTTTAAGCATTTCAAAGATAAAGATTGATGATTCTATTTATTCTTAAATACTTTCTACACACATATATATAATATGCAGAAAGAAAATAGAAATTATTTACATGCTATTTTCGTAAACTTGTCCTTTATTATTAACCTACTTAACAAAAATTTATATAGCTATCATAACAAACAAAACATATAATCTATTTGTTATTTTAAAATTGTTAAGATTTTATTTACGATTGGAAAATATATATTGGTGTTTAACATTCAGAAGGATTGTAAAAAACTGAAAATTTAAAAATATTAAAATGTTGCGTATTTATTTATACTAATATACAGGCAATTTATTAGCACGCACAAATTATAATAATTCAATAAAATCAAACTACTCCTTCATTAAATTTTCCCCAATTTTCTCTACATTCTGCTTAAAATCGCAATTTTCTTGCAACAATAGAGCGATAAGTAAAATTTAGAATTGCAAGTACTTACCTCCAATTTAAATAGCTTCAAAAGCTAGTTTTCAAGCCGAGTTTTATAAATTAAGTATTTCAGTTATTTTTATAATAAAATGTTAAAATTACTGTTATTTGGTTTTATTATTTCATACCCTACCACGTTGCCCTACCAGTTGAAAATAACGATAGAAAACCTAGATATATATAAATGTTGAGGGGCAGACGTACAAAATAAATTTTATTAGATTATGAGAATTTATTAGATTTATTGAATTTTTCAGACATTAGAAGGAAAATGAGAACTTTGGAATATTAAGTGTACACAGTACACTATACATAGGTAAATTAAAAAAAAACAGCTTTAACTATCTACAGTCAGAAACAAATTTGCACTTGCAAGTTGCATTTTGAACAAACGAAATTTCTCAGTTACTAGATTTAAAGCTAGGAATCGGCCGGTTTTCTCGAGTTATAAGCGGAGAAGCGGTTAACGGGAACTATGCGGGTTTTTCTTTGACTGCGCGGGCGAAGCTAAGATAGAAGCAATTACACAATCTATAATTTTAGTCAACAAATAGTTGGTTAAAAATAAACAAAAATATTAGGCACCTGCGCCTGTGACACTGTTAAGGTTAAAAGCATACTAATATTATAAATGCGAAAGTAACTCTGTCTGTCTGTCTGTTACCCAATCACGCCTTAACTACTGAACCAATTTGCATGAAATTTGGTATAGAGATATTTTGATACCCGAGAAAGGACATAGGCTACTTTTTACCCCGGGAAATACGATAGGTTTTATCCCGGAAATCCCACGGGAACGGGAAGTATGCGGATTTTCTTTGACTGCGCGGGCGAAGCTGCGGGTGGAAAGCTAGTTAATGATAAAGACCAAAAACATGATCTCAAAATAATCATTTTGAGATCATGTTTTTGGTCCATGGTGTTGGTATGATCCACCTCAGCATTTGTTGCATATGAAGATTTTTAAACGCTGATTCTCAGTGCCAGCAATTACTGTTATAACATCGGAATAGAAGAGCTAAAGAGAAAATTTAGATAAAATTAAACACATTGTTTAACTAACAATTATATTATAATTAAAAACATTTTTTTACCTAAATCTCATTTATTACCTATAATATTCTAGTATCCTTTGACTCCTCTAAATCTTCTTCTGTTATCAAGCTGTAAAGAAAAAGGATGTTATTAAACCTATTCTTATATTACAGAGGGTTAAGCTGCTCAGTGTATAGGAATGTGTAGATCATGAACAAAATAGTAGCACATCCTGGGATTCTTAAATTAACATTTATGCCATTAATAGTTTATTATTCTACTTGGTGTGCGATGTAAATAATTAGCAATTATTAATTATGTCAGTAAATCATAATCATAAAAATAATATTCTTACCAATGAGCGTTTGCACTCGAAGAAACTCTGACGCAATTGCAAGCATTCGTCAGGGACTGTGCCTAGTTTTAAACATTCTCTGGGTGTTTTCTTGTCCTAAAATAAAATTTTCAATTAAATACATGCCTTTATCTGGATACATTTATAACAATGATCATCAGAAACTTACCTTCTTACAACAATCACTATTTAAAAGACAAGACTTAAGATCTGCACGAACACCAGCACAAGATGACTGATCAACTAGACCCACTTCATCTGGACCGTAAGTAACCATCTTTTTGCTAATTTCTTATGAGTTTTAAGTATTTCTAGTCCGAAGCTGTGCGGAGATAAAGTTTTTACGGTTTTTACTTTTTATTAGAATTATCAAATATTTTTATGTCAATGTCAGCGCTCCACGATGTGTCAATTTCAAAAAATGAAAATACGTTCTTGACACATAGCATTGGATAAAAATTATTTATTTATTTATTTATAAATACTTTATTGCACTTAAAGATAACAAAACAAGAAATACAAACACTTAAATATAACTTACACTAAGTACAATTGGCGGTCTTATCGCTTAGAGCGATTTCTTCCAGACAACCTTTGGTACAATAGAGGAATAAATACCAAAATACATAAATGGGTAGTGCAATAATAACTATGATAAAGGATACACATACATATTATTTATATTGTAATCTTAGATTGTGATATAAACTAAATAAGTAAAAGGGAATAGAGATTCGAAGAAAGATACCATACTAAAATAATACATAGTAATTAATAATAAGTATATAATATAAATAAATTTTATGTACGGCTAACACTGAGAAAGTGAGATTTAACCATACATATAAAACTATTTGGTGATTGAGCATTTTTGATAGAGTCTGGCAGAGCATTCCAAAGTTTAGTAGCATGTACAGTAAAAGATCCATCATAAAAATGTGTGCGATGTTGAGGCATAATTATCCTCAACATTTCGGATGAACGAACCTCACTACAATGACCTCTAAACTCAAACCTTTCCTTAAGGTATTTTGGCGTTTTAGGGTCAAATAAAATTCGATACAGTAGTTGGAGAGCATGCGCATCCCGCCGCAAGCGAATCGGCAACCAGTTGAGCTTTTTTCGGAACTCCGAAACATGATCATATTTACGGAGCCCAAATATAAACCGTATGCAGAAGTTCTGTAGGCGTTCGAGCACATTCAACTGTTCCATCGTTAAATTTACATAGCTTACATCGGCATAGTCTAATATAGGGAGAAGGAGGGACTGAGCTAAAAGGATTTTAGTAGGCAAAGGAAGAAAGTTTCTTAATCGTCTCAGGGATCCAGCTGCTGCGTACATTTTTTTGCTCACTTCCTTGATATGAGGTCTCCACGATAAGGTTTGATCAAAAATCAAACCCAGATTTCTTACAGACTCACTATAAGGAATTATCGCTCCATCAACTACAATGGGTGGCAGATTAACCCAGTTAACCCTTGCGATTAACGAAGGACTACCAATTATGTAAGGAAAAGAAAATAAATAATTCACCAATGCAAATTTAGCACCCCATCAATGGAATTTTGGGTCGAAAATGACCTTAATCGATAGGTCTCCGTTAGGTCCTTTAAGGTCTTACAATTTTTTTGTTAGGTCCCCTTTAGTTTTTTTATAAATAATTTTTTAAATTTTGGGTATAAAAAAAAGTACACTTATGCACCTCATCCATAGAATTTTAGGTCGAAAATGGCCTTAATCGATAGGTCTCCGTTAGGTCCTTTAAGGTCCCACAATTTCTTTGTTAGGTCCCCTTTAGGTTTTTTTATAAATTTTTTTTTAATTTTGGGTATAAAAAAAGTATACTTTAGCACCTCATCCATAGCAAAATTGGCGAATTTTATCAAAATCGTATTCTTTATCGTTAGGTCCGTATCCTGAATTGAAAAGTAGGTTTTTAATAAATAAGCACTCTTAGAACAATTGATTTATTGATTTAATAAATGAAACGATACCAATTTAAACGCGCTGTTTATGTATAATGTGCGCATGCACAGGTTTTATTAAGCTATTGCATAGCTTCTATCGCGGGCCTTGAGCGCGGGGACCGAATCGAGAAATTCCGTAACGAAAAAACCTCACGCTCCCCACTCCGACGGGCGGAGGTGTGGCTTGAAGGCATAGCATGCAATAGCTTTACCGCGGCAGTCCCCGAGTGCCACACGTCGTTTTTTTTATTTTATAATTAATAATAAAATAAATAATTTAACAATTTCAATGATGGACCTATACGGACCTAACGATAAAGAATACGATTTTGATAAAATTCGCCAATTTTGCTATGGATGAGGTGCTATAGTGTACTTTTTATACCCAAAATTAAAAAAAAAGACGGGTTGCACTCCGGGAGTGCCGGCAGAAGTGAAAACTTGATTATTAACGTTCAGCATGTTTGATATATTGGAATGGTATCCGTCTTACGCATGGAATATAAGGGCTAAAAAAAAAAAAAAAAAACATCCGTCTTACGCTTTTTCGATCAGGCCACGTGTCCTGACGCGAGTTTAAGATTTTATACCCAACGCCGCTAAAGAAGTTTTCACTTCAAAAATATTTATAAAAAAAAAACTAAAGGGGACCTAACAAAGAAATTGTGGAACCTTAAAGGACCTAACGGAGACCTATCGATTAAGGTCATTTTCAACCTAAAATTCTATGGATGAGGTGCTAAAGTGTATTTTTTTATACCCAAAATTTAAAAAATTATTTATAAAAAAACTAAAGGGGACCAGAGGGGACCTAACAAAAAAATTGTAAGACCTTAAAGCACCTAACGGAGACCTATCGATTAAAGTCATTTTCGACTCAAAATTCCATTGATGGGGTGCTAAATTTGCATTGGTAAATAATTCCATTATTTGTTGTCAAATACTATCTTAAAGATTTTTCAGGTTATAGGTAAATGCTTTCAGATGAACAAAAGTTAAAATTTATACAATATTATTGGTTAAGCACTATAGGCTTTCAAATCAATATTTGCCCATTAAAAGGATAAGTCGTCTGATAAAAAGTTTATCCAATTACTATCTAATCCAAGAGATGAAGCTCCTATAAACATATATTTTATTACCATCTGGTCTAAGATCCAAATATAGGTCGACTTCACCGGCGTGATAATAGAATGAGACCAATTTTATAATAAATTTAGTGTATTAAAAAATGTATTAAAAATGGGTTTACTGGGAAAATCCTGGACAGGATATTTTTTAATTAATTATTAAAAAATCTTTTATTTTCATTTTTTATTAATTGCAGTTTCGAGTTAATAAAACAATTTTGTAATAAAACAGCGCTGACATAATTTTTTTTTCATCATCCTATCAAGTGAAAGTAACTGGTACCGACATACCTGTTTATACCTGCCAACCTAGCCGTTTGTCCCGGTCAAGAAGCTTATATCTAATACACTGGAGATTGCACTATGACCATTAACTTGTCACAAGAAAATATAACCTTGAATGACGTCAGTGTTGTTTTTTGTCTCTTTCTGTGGGTGACCACACTGGTTTGTATATTCAGGATTTTTCGAAATAGAAAAAACTAAAAATCATGGTCTATAAATAATAACGACATATATTTTTAACAGTATTTATATTATAATATTACTGGTCAACTTACATGAATAATTATCATCTTTATAGGTACATACCATTTTAATTGGTAGAGAATGATAGTTTTAAATAACGCTTGATAACTTTTGATCTCATACTACGATTTTTTAATTAAAATGAGTGCTACATACATTACTAGTTACATGCCTAAAAACATTTTCAGATTATATAGGTACTTTGTAAATACTTTTGTTATTTTAGTATAAATATTCAGTGAAATATAATGGTTTCATGGTGGTTAATTATAATATAATTAAAATTACTTTATCCACAGTTGAGACGCAGTAACAAGAATGTGGTAAATAAAAAGGTATAGCACTTTTCAAAAGGTATTTTTTTTTCTGGACCGTAATCCTCAGGCTTAAAATGCAAACTGCATATTCTGGTATGTTGATAAAGGGGTTTGAAACTTTTTGTATGGACGCTGGCATATCGACCCGCCGCCATTTTGATTTTTTTTCAAAATCGCGGCGCACGATTAAAGTGGTATGTATGGATAGAGGACACATAGACGAACAAAAAATGTCTAATAACATAGTACCCTAAAGCGTCACATTACCGAGATATTTGGAGGTAAATATTCACTTATAAGTACAACGACAAACACTAAAAATTGACTTATTACGTGTCTATATGCATAATATTATCTCCAAATAATCACTCCCAGGTAGATTATTATTATTAACAGTTTATTGGAAGAAAGTAGGTGGATTCATTACATAAAAACATACATACATTACATAAAAATGTAAGTAATGTAATGAATACCTATTTTCTTCCTGTAATAATAATAATCTACCTGGGAGTGATTATTTGGAGATAATATTATGCATATAGACACGTAATAAGTCTATTTTTAGTGTTTGTCGTTGTACTCATAAGTGAATATTTACCTCCAAATATCTCGGTAATGTGACGCTTTAGGGTACTATGTTAT
>CAJQZM010037224.1:9400-23344 GCA_907164665.1 Colias nastes | reverse complement strand
ACTTGCCAAGGTTATGGTTCGCACAGTTCGAGTCTGTGATGGCCCCACAGAAGCAGGGGGAAGAGACCAAATTCAACCTGGTCATATCGAAACTCGGAAAAGAGGCCATTCAGCAGGTCAGCGACCTCGTGATGTCACCACCCGCCCAGAACAGGTATACGGCGCTTAAGGAGAGGCTGCTTCAGGTTTATGAAGAGAGCGCCGAAAGACAAATGCAGAAGTTGGTGTCGGAGCTGGAATTGGGTTCGCAAAGACCCTCCCAGTTTTTAAGGCGCATGAAGGATCTGGGTCGCAGCGCACAAATTGCGGACAACACACTCAAGAGCCTGTGGTTGTCGAAAATGCCGTCATCAGTTCGAGCAGTCATGGCGGTTTGTGAAGATCAGTCTCTGGACAAGCTGGCGGCCATGGCAGACAAGATTACCGAATACACCAACGTCGGGGATGTGGCAGCCGTGTCATGCAAGAAGGAAACAGATGAGCAGCCGGACGAGAAGATGAGCAGATTGGAGCTGGAGGTTGCAGCGCTCCGCGCCGAACTGAGGGGTCGCGGGCGCTCTAGGAGCAACGACAGACAGACCGACTTCAGGAGAAGATCGACATCGCGGCCGAGAAGAGCACCTGGAGACCCGGACTGGCTGTGCCGTTTTCACTTTCGGTACAGATCGAGAGCTAGCCGCTGCGAGCAACCCTGCGCGTGGCGAGCCAAGCAGTCGGGAAACTAGACGGAGTACATGCGGGCGCGGTGGACGGATGTACTCAAGGTCAGGTAACCAAAAGCCATCGTTTATTAATTAGAGATAATTTAACGAAATATAGTTTTTTGATTGATACAGGCGCTAACATTTCCGTCATTCCAAAGTGGTGTGTTAGAAAGCCTATCGAAAAAGTCGATCTAAAGTTGTATGCTGCAAATGACAGCGAAATTAAATGTTATGGAATATGTAATTTAGAGTTATCGTTAGGCCTAAGACGGTCATTTAAATGGCCTTTTGTCGTATGTGATGTAAAACAGCCGATAATAGGTGCCGATTTTTTGAAGAATTTTAAATTAAATGTAGATTTGTATAATAATAAGTTAATCGATTCAGTTACCAGTTTAAATGTCTGTGGAATTAAAAGTACACATTTTTTTGGCACTATTAAAAGTATAAATAGCAACCATCCTTACGCGGATTTACTGGAACAATTTCAGGACATCACGCGCCCGCCAGCCTTCAAGGATGTCCCAGAGCATTCCGTGTATCATCACATCGAGACTACTGGACCACCTGTGCACGCGCGTGCCAGGAGGTTACCGGCCGACAGGTACGATAGGGTTAAAAAGGAATTCCAATTGATGCAAGAGCTAGGCATATGTAGACCTTCAAATAGTGAGTGGGCCAGTCCTTTACATATTGTACCTAAAAAGGATGGTGGTATCCGACCCTGTGGGGACTACAGGATGTTAAACGCAATTACAAAGCCAGATCGTTATCCGATACCTAGGGTACAAGATTTTACGTATGGGTTACATAATAAGAATTTTTTTTCAAAGTTAGATATTTGTAGAGCGTATCATTTTATAGGTATTAATCCAGACGACATTAAAAAAACAGCCATTATTACGCCGTTTGGGCTTTTCGAATTTCCAAGAATGACGTTTGGCCTGCGTAACGCGGCACAAACATTCCAAAGATTTATCAATAATACAGTTTTATCAGGCATAGAACAATTGAATTATAGCAGCGACTGTACAGGGGGCAAAGGTCAGTCAGTCGTGTTCGGTTACATAGATGACGTCATCATAGGATCGGATAACCCCGATATACATAGAGAACATTTACGATTAATATTTGAGAGGTTGAGTAAATATAAAATGTCTATTAATTTAAGTAAATGTGTTTTTGGACAGTCCTCTATAGAATTTTTAGGCTATTTAGTTTCAGAAAAGGGCATAAGTCCGATGCCGGAAAAAGTTAAAGCTATCGAGTCATATCCGAAACCGGAGACAGTAGAACAATTACGTAGATTTTTGGGCATGTTAAATTTCTACAGAAATCATATTCCTAACGCTGCTCGAGTTCAGGGAGTTTTAGATAGGTATTTACACGGGACTAAAAAACGAGATAAGACGCGTATAGATTGGACAGACGAGGCGAATAGTGCATTTGAAGTGTGTAAAGAAAATTTAAAAAATGCCGTTATTATTGCGCATCCAATATCTAGTGCCAAATTAGGGTTAATGACCGACGCGTCAGATTTTAGTATAGGGGCAGTGTTAAATCAGTGGGAAGGAAATTCTTGGAAACCTTTAGGATATTTTTCAAAAAGATTATCAGAACCGCAAAAGAAGTACTCCACATATGACAAGGAGCTTTTAGCGATTTATTCAGGAATAGTTTACTTTAGGGATTTAATCGAAGGCAGAAATTTAACAGTTTACACGGACCATAAACCTCTCACTTTTGCTTTAAGTAAATTAAGTTCTAATAAAGAGTTACCTAGGCGAGCGCGTCAATTGTTGTATATTAGCGAATTTACAAGCGACATACAACATATTCAAGGCACTGAAAATCAAGTGGCCGACGCTTTATCGAGAATCGAGAGTATCGTATGTCCTAGTTCGAGTGAATACGTGGAGGTTGCGAGAGCACAGGCGACAGACGCTGAGCTCGCGGATTTGATGAAAACAAATGATAAATTGCAATGGAAACAGTTAGCGCTCGATAATAATGACGATATTAAAATATATTGTGAAACATCAGCTCAGAATATTAGGCCGTATATACCAGCACAGTTTAGGAAAAGTATTTTTAATAAATTTCATGACGTTTCCCATCCCGGAGTTAGAGCATCGCGTGCGTTAGTTAGTAAAAAAGTTTTTTGGCCAGGCATGAATAAGGACGTGGGGACTTGGACCAGGACGTGCGTTAGGTGTCAGAGAAGTAAGGTTATTAGGCACACTGTTTCAAAACTTAGCGATTTTAACAATAGCGAGCGTTTTGAACATTTGCACGTGGATCTGATAGGACCTTTACCGGAAACCGAGCACGGTTTCCGTTATTGCGTCACTATGATCGATAGGTTAACGCGGTGGCCTGAGATTTGCCCTGTGAAGGACATGACTGCGGAGTCGGTAGCTAGAGCAGTTTATGAAGGATGGATTTGTCGTTTCGGTTGTCCTAAAGTTATTACCACCGCGATCAAGGTAGACAGTTTGAAAGCGAATTGTTTACAGATTTAATGAAATTATTAGGTATTCAAAAAACGAGAACTACCCCGTACCACCCGCAGTGTAATGGTAAGATAGAAAGGTGGCATAGGTCCTTGAAGTCGGCTCTGGTGGCTAGATTGAACAATAATCTAGCATGGTTAGTAGAACTACCTACGGTCATGTTAGGATTGAGAGCAGCTTGTCAAGCAGACACTGATAATATCAGCGCGGCGGAATTTGCTCTGGGTCATTGTTTAAGGTTGCCGGGAGAATTTTGTTCGGATAAAAGTACGAAAATTGATAATCCACATTCGTTTATAAGTAAGTTAAGAGACACTTTGAATAAAATTAAGCCCATAAAAAGGACATGTAAAAATAGTAATAGTACGTTTGTGCATGCTGATCTAAATTCCTGTTCACATGTTTTTCTAAGAGTGGACGCGGTACGGAGACCGCTAACGCCTCCGTACAGCGGACCATATAAAGTTTTAGAAAGAAATAGTAAAGTTTTTAAAATATTAATTGATAATAGAGAATGTAATGTGTCGATTGATAGACTTAAGCCTGCGTATATTTTAGAAGAAAATGAAGTTAGACATGACAGTAGATTAGATCAGCATAGTGAGGCTAGTGTGTGCACGCCTTGAAAGAAATCACGTAGTGGCAGAATAATTAAAAGACCTGTAAGATTTTTAGACTGTAATTAGGTTAATGGTGCATTGGCATTTTTGTTAGAAGTAGGCACGCGAAGGTTGCGTAATGTCATCTCAGCACATATCTTATATATAAAATTCTCGTGTCACAATGTTAGTCTGCATACTCCTCCGAAACGGGTGGACCGATTCTCATGAAATTTTCTGTGCATATCGGGTAAGTCTGAGAATCGGCCAACATCTATTTTTCATATGTACCACGGGCGAAGCCGGGGCGGGCCGCTAGTTAATGTTATAAGTAAATGTTAGGAATATTTGTATTCATTTTATTTCAAATCTCGGCTCAACCAGTTAATTATATATAATAATAATAATATATAAATTTGAGTGTCGGCTCATTTCACATAGTTTAAACTTTAAAGTTATCAGCATCAAATAATATTTAACAAAATGGGAAAAACATATTCGGTTGAAAAGAAAGATGAAGAAATTGTTATCGCTCAAAACGGAGCGAATCACGCCACAGCATCTAATACTGATTTTAAATTGGAAGTGTTGAGCATCACGGTGACGGTTATGGCAGTTTAGTGTACAGAGGCTGGGGTCTTCAAATTAAATACTGTATGTTCTGAACTACTTTATTACATTTATACATTTATATACTTAATTATACGTTAACTTAGATAGGCGAGTGGCAGGCGACTGGCTCTCGCAGGAGTGTCGCCATTCGCCGCGTCACAAACCGCTGAATTTACGATATTTGATTAAGGTACAAGTCCGAGACGGGCCGCAGACCGCAAACTGCAACAGCAAACTGCAAGCGACAGCACTTGTTTCTATGAACATCTATGAAATTGATTCCAAGCGCGGCAACACTGCTGCCTGCAGACGCAACGCGCAGCGTGCGGCCGCGGCGCGCAGCGACCGCAGACTGCAGTATGCAAATGCCAATTATTGCCATGGCAACTATTTGTTTATTTATATTTTAATTGGTGAATTCTTATGACTTTTGCGTTCTGTGCATTGTGCAGCCACGGCATGCAGCCGCAGTTGGAATAGCGACCGCAGGCAGCATTGCGGTAACCGCAGCCGGTAGCCACAGTGTGGCCTGCGGTTGCAGTCTGCGGCCCGTCTCGGAATTGTACCTTTACTGTGAATAATAACACACACTACAGAGGTAACGCCGCATGAGTCATGTTTTTTCGTGCGTGCAGCCGGCTCTATCGAATTATAAGACGTTGTCACGTCAAAAACCTCACGCTCCCTACTCCGACGGGCGGAGGTGTGGCTTGAAGGCATGCTATGCAATAGCTTTACCGCGGCAGTCCCCGAGTGCCACACGTTTTTTTGACGTGACAACGTCTTATAATTCGATAGAGCCGGCTGCACGCACGAAAAAACATGACTCATGCGGCGTTACCTCGCTCTGAGGCGTTCCATGTAAGGCTTGAAGTGCAAGCGAGAGCGCGGAACGAGCGACAAAGAAGCACAATCGGCCTTAAGACGTTGTCACGTTCAACTATCGTCAGTAAACCGACTTTACAGACAACCAATTTTTTTTTAATTATTTTTGACACATCCTTTGACCTTTCCCGATTTTAAGAGGCAGATCCTAGATTCCTTCAGAAAACTTTTCTGTTGCTAAAATAAAAGTTTACACGACTCTTAGGCATAGGCATTCTTCGATCAACCCTTTTTTGACTTGAACAACTATTAGCGAATATTGTTCGGAAAAGTATTCCTATAAATTTTCAGCTTATCATCTATCTCTTAGGCTATTTTTTAAATAACTTCAAATTAATAATTAATATCATAATTATTAAATACAATTATTATGATACTAGCAATGCCCTGCGGTTTCACCCGCATAGATAGCGATATCGTGACAGTGAAAAGTCTACTATAGGTCGGACTATAGGTTTAATTTTTAATCACATGAAAATCACCTTTACCCCGTCCCGCACTACGGCCTGCTCATTGTATTGAACAGTATACCTACTATTTTCTGTAGATTGACACTTTTAAAAATTCGTTATATCTTTTGAATGGAATATCCAATTTTTTTCATTTAAAAAGTGTTTTGCTGGTATTGAAACAGTCTATAATAAAACATCATTTAATGGGATAAGGATTAATATATGTGTATGGATAACATGGTTTGATTACTGTCGGCACTTCTATTTACTTTGAAAACGTAAAAAAGTTGTTGTAGTAACATAACTACTGAAGATGGACATATGGTATCGCGGACTTTCTTGTAGATATTGATCCATTCTATAATACCGTAGAACATTTTTTTGTTCTATCTTCAATAGATTCCGCAGCGCACGCGATGACAGAAGTTTTATTGAGGAATTTTTTACACCTTGGGTGGGTTATTGCATTTTTGGTAAGGATCTCTAATTTTTTTGAAAATGCAATATAGCCTATGTTGCTCAGTGAAGATGCAGCTTTCTAATGGTGAAAGAATTTTTGAAATCGGTCCAGTAGTTTATGCGTGAAAACCATACATACATACATACATAATTACATAATTACAAACCTTTCCTCTTTATAATATTAGTATAGAAGTATAGATTAATTAATAATAATAATTAACTATCATAATAATTAAATACAATAGGATTTTCGGAAGTCAACTTGCAGCAAAGTTCGGTGCGGGAAGCGGGTTCGATATCGGATAACAATCGAATAATTCACAGAACTGCATCGCGCCTTTAATTCTGTTATACGAGCTTTTTTATACGCACGATATTTTTTTATTTAATTTTGACGTGATAACGTTTTTAAAATCGTTTTAGTCGGGTGACATGTTCAGAAACTTGTGTCACACCAAAACCTCACGAGCGCGATCGCAGGTATAACGAGAGAGAGACGGACCGATCTCCCGTCTCATCTCGAGCGCTGCCACCAATAAGACGTTATCACGTAAACATCTCGATCGTAAACCTACTTTACAAACAACCAATTTTTTTTTGTTAACGATTCGATATGGCAATTATTGAGACAAAGTGAGGTTTTAAATTGTGTCTTTATGTTAATTAATCTTTTGATTAAAACAAAAATCAAGGCTTTTAAAGGACTACATATGTTTTTTTTTTATTATTAAACAAGGATAGATATGGAATGTAAGAATTTACTAGTAGTAAGATTGAGTAATATTAGGAGTGAGATTAATGTATATTCCATGTAACTTTTTACTAAAAGAATAATGCACAGCTTTTTGACGTGAAAAAGGTTTCACAAGATAACCACAGCTCACCGGAGAAATAACACACACCCTCCAGACAAAAGATATTATCTAGCGCGTAATTAATAATGAACTAAAGCGAATCATAAGATGAACTTAAGGGAGTAATACCACGTACACAAACATGTATGTACACAAGGGGAATAGCGATGAGACATACACACACGATACATGTTGCACCGCGCATGAAACTTCAGTAATTATGCAAAGTTCCCAAGTTTGTTAGTTGCATTCACTGCTAGTTACTTGCTTTTACTTCGCCTCTCTAATATTATATTTTAATTATATAATTTGGATGATTAGTGACGGCTTGTTAACTACACAATGTATTAATTAAACGTGGAGACGTTAGCACAATTTGGATTGTTGTTAATGAGTATCATCGATTTAAGGTTCTTGGTATCAGATTGCTTCATTGTGTTATGTATATTTTTGCACGATTTGTTTTAAGCCCAACAGTGAGATTGCTGAATATACCTACTAGGCATTCAAAAACTCAAACTCTTCTGTGATTTATTTTACTTTAAATTTATTGATTTTATTTCAGAGTTCTTCAACACTCGATATGTAGATCGTAATTATTGTATAAAATTTATTAGGCTATATGTATAGCAATTAATTGTGCAGTATAGATTTCAAATCGCAAAAAAAATCCCAAAAAATATCACTCCAAATAAATTCAAGCACTACGATAAACCAACAAATGGTATTTTCCAAAAGCGTCGTGAGAGCTAAATGGCCGTGCTGCGGATTAAGTTTTAATCGCCTCGCCGTTGCAACGCCAGCCGGAATTCCATTCTATATTTATTAATTTATGTTCATTCTAACTTATAAATTCAATAGTTTAGATTTCGAAATAAAGCACACGATTCACTTTTAATTTCAATTCACTAAAAACTACGTGCTTCGTAACATCATCGTCTGGTAAGGTAAGTATGGTTTAAAAAAGGAACTAGTGAATCACTCGAATGCACTCGCATTATTTCAAAATCTATAGTACCTATAAAATGCAATTCAATCAGGAGGTAACAATACAAAGCTTATTGTTTCTATTTACGTAAAATTTTCTTGGCAGAATGTTAATTACCATGCTCGTCTGCAACGGATAGACCGATTCTCATGAAATTTTGTGTACCTATTGTGTAGATCTGAGAATCGACCAACATCTATTTTTCATTTCTTCAAGTGATAAGAGTAAGGCAATTCAACTTTTGTCGGGGCAGCTAGTTAAATTATGTAATACATTTTCCGTGTGAATAAAGAGCTTTAAATACATTCGATAAAATTTGTTTTGCTCAACAGTTATTGATTTGTGTGTGGGCTAATGGTGAAAATGGTACAATTGAGATCGTATTTATGGCAATTGGAATGTAGGTGTATTCTACACAACGTGTATACTAATTATAAAGAAAGGTAAAGTCATACATGTTTAATACGTTACTGATGATCTTAGTGATTTCTGATGTTATTGTTATGGAATGGTAATGGACTAAAATAGTTATTATTCCAATCATTATTAGTATGAGCATTATCTTCAAAACAAAATAAATATCACGAAACGGAATCTGAAAGTTCAATACAGGAAAAAGCTTATGATTTATTAGAGAGCTAGTTGATGTTCGGCTTGTATTATTACCATCAATAGAATCTATTAAGTCATCTACATCCATTATTTATAAGAACCGAACGCGGTTGGTTCTGCATTTGATACCCTCTTTATAATTTAAATAATGCACACTTATGTAAAATAATTCCTTTATATGAAAATACAGTTTCATCAAGAAATAACAATACAAAGTAAATTACTAAGTGTTTATTTGGAGTTTGTTTGAATGTAATTAAGGACTGCAGCGAAACTTTTACTGCAATTTCCATTTCATTTCATGTTTTGTGTACAAATTATTTCAAAGACTTTTATTTATAGATGGAATGAAGTTAAATGTAAACAAATACAGAAACTTAATAATCGTAACGATATAGAAACAATTCTGCACAAACTTCCGATGTAAATGAAAGTTGCTCGAAAGAAACTCATAACATGTTGCATAGACTTGTGCGTAGTAAAATATTGAATTTTATATCGATTTTTAACTAAGGCTTAAATGCAAATGCAACTTATATAATTTCTGTTATTAATTTCTATTATATTTTATGATTTCATACTTATTGAAAACATTAGATTGATTTAGAAACATTATTATTTCGAAAGAATACATAAAATTACATACATACAATGTATTTTTGTACCTTCTCAAGTGGGCTAAAGGAAGCGTAAAATTGACATTATAAATATCGGAGTTACTCAGAAAACAATACAAAACACGTAACACTCAACCCGCCGTCAGCTTTAAGTGTTAATGTTACTGAAGTAAGGCCTTGACTGTCATCTAAGGATGCGGACATGCAAGTAGCGGTTAGCGGAAAACGCGTAACAACATTTATTTTTGACATATAGACGCAGACGACCCGAAAGCCTGTTTTTTAAAAAGTGAATGAAACAGTCAATTTGTCACATTATTATTAGTGGCAACTTTCCATTGTTGTCCTGTCTCCTCGCAACGGTCAAATGCGCGAAGCTTAAACAGTGGTTAAGTTTTCATTTTTTTTTGATTTCGGTGCAGATACTTAACTATTAATGAGATTTTAAAACGCAAGACACGTGAAGAAAATTACTTCTTATGGAGCGATAAAAAAAACATTATTTTTTTGTTTTAAATCTAAAAAAAACATTGTAATTAAAAAAAAAATATGTTTAATAATACGTGCTAATAATAAAAATACATTTAACAAGTTTATTCATTTCCTACTCTCATAGACAAAATCTTCACTTTGTTAATATTTTAAAATTTGGATCATTACACAACAACAACAACTTCTACTCGCAAAAGCAAAAACCTGAACTGGTTCTTAGTTTAGGTTTTAATATTAATAGGAAAATGAGGTGATAAGGTTTATATTATTCCAAATTAGCAATTGAAATAAATTGCTTATTTGGAATTGAAAAATTTGTGTAATTATATTATGTATAACCTTCAAATGATACATAGTTATTCGTCTCTAATTAATATTACAACCAGTCTTAATGAAAAAAGAATCAGTTCATTCAATACTATGAAAGTAATAAGATACAGAATTTGTCTATGTAAAATACGCTAACTATAATTTTGTTATTGCCGAACTAAAATTTTTCATTCTTTCATCAGTCAATGATTTCAGAAACAATTGAGATCAGATTTCATATGTTTCAACTTTACCGCTCCGCTCATGTATGACGTCACTATCTTGGGGATGGAGACCGTTTTGTCAGATCGATATATTACGCCCCGTTGAGGTGCTCTTCACATTTTTAATGCTCACCAAGCGAAAATATCGAACTACTTCGAAATACTGTTTTCTCAGCGTTTTATTTTACAAATCATTTAAGGTTTCTTTGTAAATTGTTACTATGTACGTAAATGGTTGGGAGGAGCTATTGTAAATGCTATTGTATTTCTTAGTTTAATCATCTTAAAAGCTTAGAGCATTCAGCTTAAAATTATGCGAACATTACAAAGTTCGTTTAATTATTAAAAAATATACTTTTTTAAGGACATACTATAGAGAGAGCATTTTCCAGTAAAGTGATTTTTTTTTATTTAATCGTACCTCATAATTATTTATGATGTGCGATGGCACTATTTTAAAAACTTTATTCTGTGTAGCTAGATATAAAAATAAATTACTACGTGTAACGTACAATGACCGTAAAGTAAGTTAAAAAAATCAATAAACTACATTCATTTAAAAGAGAAAGTATGATTTCATTAAAACATTCATAGATGCGCCGGTAAAAATAAAGCCAGTTTACGAACAGCTGTGCTACGAGGCCAAATCGCGTGGGCGGCGTAGACACGCTACGAGCTACGCGCTACGACCGTAGTAGTGAATGTTTTGACGCTATCGCATTATCAACAATAACGAAAACTAAATATATAAAAATATTAATTTAATATAAAAATCAAGGTCTCAATTTATATAGTAAATAATGAACACAATATTTCTTTTGTGTTTGAAAAGGTCTATCAAAATATCAAACGCTATTTAATATTACCTAGCATTTTCTACATTTTGAGGCTTTACTTCTAAGCTAGACAATTGAAATTAGTAAAACAATCAAAAGAGTCCGTACAATTTCAGTGCGGCAGAGAATAGGATTTATAAAATTTGAGCGTAATAGACATCGTCTAAAAGAGCTTATATTCCTTTGCTTCACAAAGAAAAGTAGGTTATAGCACAATTAAGTCTAATAAATTTTATTAAATTCATACATTTCAAGTGCAAGACGTTCTACGGTAAAGCCTTGTAAGAAGCTTATAAAACATACGTTTATTTCTCCACGGAGCTTGGAAATAATGCCCTTAACTCAGGGTTAAGCTTCTTTCAATGTTAAAGTATAACATTAATAGTTATTTTTCATTGAAACGTTATTAGTGATTCTTTGTAAACGTAAACATCTTTTCTTGTGTATTTTGATTGTTACTAGGTGGATTATACGTAGCAAGATCTTTATTTTTCACATAGGTACTATTGACGGATTTTTTTACTTGAAATGACATTGTATGTTCCAATACCGATTTATTTCAAAGTGCTTGAAACAAAAACACAATTTATTAATAATTGTTCGCCTTTGATTCACGAGGTTTGGAATGGTATAAAATTACATTTAAATTTAGTCTTACATTTGCTTACTTCAAATTATTGGCTGAGTGAAAATTAAATAGAGCTGTGTTTCTATTAGTTTCTATCATTCGATTATGTTTCAAAAACAAATTCTCTTTAAGGAAAAACTAACGATAGAGTTAGAAACACGCCGATATTGTATGTTTACGTAGATTTATAAGGCTCATATCCTTTCTCTACGCGTCTTGAGTGCCGTAGCCACTCCAGCAGATAACTTTGTAACTATAGAATGCTTACAATAATATCGTAACTTCCGCCGTAGACTTATGAATATATCAAATATGTTCTAAAGAAAAGTATTTTCTACGTTTTTGTACGTGAGTGTTACATAATTTAAATCAAAAGTATCAAAGTATTAAATGTCTATTACGTGATATGAATGTACTAAAACCAATCAGTCGAGTACGAACCCTTTGACTTAGCAAAGAGCGTGCATTCGCAAGAAGTCTCACAATTAATTAAGCGACGCTGTCTACGCACAGCCGCGAGTCGTAGCACGTCGTAGCACATCGTAGCACATCTGTGTACGGCGGGGCGCGCGGCGGGGCGCGGCCTCAGACGACCGCCTACGCGTTCGGCAGCGGTCGTGTCCGCGCGAGTTGCCAGCCACAGCGGCCGGGCCCGGCGCCCGCCGCGCACGCTTCCCAAGAGAGCCGCGACGCGCGACACGGTACGTACTTAACGCATAACTTCGCTCTTATCACGGTCATTTTTTTATTTTTTGTGTGATTTTTGTAAGCCGGATTTTTGGGTAGGTTTCTGAAGTTTTGGAAATTGAATGGGTATTATATACCTATAATAAATTTTGGGTATTATATACGTAAATTTAAATGTTATTTCAGAGTACATATTTGCAATTAAACTCGGTTAGTTAAATCATGTACAAATACTGTTATAAGTCGAAGTAAAGACTGCAAACTTTGTTTTAGGTTATGAATTTTAAACACAATATTTTAAATAATATTTCTTAAAGTTTACGGATAAGAAATAACTATTGAATTTTAAATTACCATTGTTTTTTTTTCTGTACGGTACGGTATGGAATTTCTTTATATAATAATGGAGAAAGACTGCGTGTTACGCTTGTGGCATTAACGACATTCATAAATTAAAAATAAAACTAATCTGACTGGTGTTTACAAAAACAAATTATACAAAAGTTTATTTATTTAAACTTTGATATTTAGTAAATCAAGTTTTATTATAAAGCTTTTAAAAGCTCTCTGCCGGCTTTTGTCCGAGCAATCGGATCTTAATGGTTTAGTCGGAACCATTTCGCTTCGAAACTAAGTCTTCGGGGTATAGAAACACATGTTACATGGAAACACTTTACAAACTTAAGAAGTAAAAACTTTTAATCTATTTCACATAAATCCCTATGCGTATTAATTTTTTTCCGCCGGCGGCCATAAAAAATTCTTATGTGATTTAATTAAAAAATCGGGAGGGTCCTTAAATACCTTTGTAAATATTTTATGCTACGTCACAAAAGAAGTGTAATTATTCTGTAAATGTTTAGATATTTTTTAAAATTAAATTCGTATGAAAGGAAAGACGAAACATAATTATTTCCATAGAATCAACGTATGTAAATTCTTTAAAATTCACAATTATTCCCATCGCAGGGTTACAGGTGATTTTAAATACCCTTATTTAAAAACATGATAACAGGTTTGAGGACGTATCTTTCTGAAAGTTTATAAAAAATCACTTTATATTTGATAGTAGCATGTAAAATAATAGTTAATTTAAAATATCGGCTCTACAATGGATACAAAAGAGATATTATATCAGCTGCGCAAGAGGTGTTTGTTATATGGAATACAATACTAAGTAATCTTTCTTTTTTTGAAGTGAAAACTTCTTTAGCGGCGTTGGGTATAAAATCTTAAACTCGCGTCAGGACACGTGGCCTGATCGAAAAAGCGTAAGACGGATGTTTTTTTTCTTTTTTTTGAAGTGAAAACTTCTTTAGCGGCGTTGAGCACTTTTTCTGTAATGGGTATAAAATCTTAAACTCGCGTCAGGACACGTGACCTGATCGAAAAAGCGTAAGACGGATGGATATCAAACATGCTCAACGTTAATAATCAAGTTTTCACTTCTGCCGGCACTCCCGGAGTGCA
>CAJQZM010037223.1:478-67653 GCA_907164665.1 Colias nastes | reverse complement strand
TCTTCAGTATAATGTCGTGTCAAGGTGGCTCTTGGGTCTTCATTAGTAGGTTTGGACTGGGGCGCTTGTGAAGCATATAGGCGGCTATAGAAGTCTTTAACTTCCGAGAGAATTTCCGGCGCCGATGCAACAACGTTCCCTGTTGATGTAGTCGCGAGATTGTACTACGCGCTAGCATAATGTTATCGTCCCTCTTCAAAATGGGTAGTGTTGGGCAAGTAGAGGCAATCACGATAGTGTAGAGGGCCTAAATGTCTATGATCGGCCGTAATTGTAGATGTTTCGTAATCACCGTATCGGCAGCAAACATCGACGATCATTTGTTGGGCCAAATCTCGATTGTAAAGAGGGTCCATCAAACACATCGCCAGCGTTGCTAGCGCTGGTGCTCTAACGGTATATTACCGTCACCGTAGGCGGTAGGACACGGCATCATAGGGCGGCGTCAGCTTAGCGCTTTGACGCGCTTAGTACGCGTTCTGTCTGGCAAAGCCATACAAACTTTACAACTTACAAATTAAGCCATTCAGAACCGTCCCCTTTTTATTTCATTTCTCAACCTTTCCTCGAATTTCGGGAATTATAAAAATGAATATCTCTTGAAATGTTCAAGAGCGGTTTTAATAAGAATAAGTGCATGGTAAGATTTGGTATCTAGGCTATGTTTGTCTTCATCTTGAATTTTTAGGTTTTATATAGCACTTATTAAAATGCTGGTTTGAATATGGTGAAATATTTTTAATGTTATTAAATAATATGTTTAAGATATCTTGTAATTTTCGTAATTAAGGCCGTGTACGCGGTCCGTGCGCTGTTTGGCTCAAATATGTGATTTTTCAAACCAGATTGTCCATCAACCACTTATCTTACAAACATATGAATTACTAATAATTTTAGGAAATTTTATTGTCTATGTAGTTAGTTAAGAGTTTTTTTCAATTAATACAGTATTTGTGAATACCATCAAGATAACTGAGCCGATGATTACTTGATTTCACTTTTAGTGTCAATTTCGAAGCTAAAAATATCTGAAATTGCTGACAGATCTAACACACAATTTTTTTTAACTAACTGCAAAATTCCTTATTAAAATAGTTAGTTAAAAGATTTTTTTATTTTGGACTCCTAACTTACGAAATTAAAATCCGAACAATGTGAATTTTTTTAGAAATTATAGTCGACAAAATGATTATTTTCACCAAGATATTTGACTTAGTTGAATATAATTTATACATATTGCAATAAAAGAACGTCTTACTTATAAGATAAAATTTAAAAAATCAACTAAGGTACCTCTATTATTTTTCTACAATTTTTTTTAAAGTACTATAAAACACTGCGCGCGACCCGATTAAAATCAGTCGGCAGCGAGCCTTTCCAGAGAGAGGACATGTTGCTCGGCGCTCTCCTGTGGACCTATGCTGTTCATAGTAAAAGGATAGCGCAAGCCGCGATCTATCGTAATAGATCGCGGAGATTTTGACTTGCGTTAAATTGAATAAGCGCTCTTAAATGCGTATTACATAATTTGTATATGTGTATGTTGCTAATAAATTTTTTTATTGGTATTTTAAATATGTATTTATTATCCATCACGACTAATTAATATCGATTTAATAGTTTCAACGCAACGACTCTTCATCTTAGATGACATCTTCGCTTACTATAACCAGGCAACATTGTGGTCAAGCATTTCCCTACAATACGTAAAAAAAAGACTTTTCGTGGACAATATTATTATTATTATAGATTTATATCTAACAAATCTTTTTCCCTATACATCGATTCCTCTTACATAAGTATAAAATGCGATAACATACATTGTTATACACAAAATCACCTTACGAAAAGGTAACAACTCAATCTTAAAAGTACCATTACTACATTACACAAACCTAAATAGCCGGAAACTTGTCCCTAGCGATCATTAATACCATTTTACAAGTAACTGACCGGACGCAAGGGATCAAATGGAACATAATGGAACTTTCTGGAACACAATGGAACGTTCTGGAACACAATGGAACACCTAGCGTATGGTGCACGTAAGGGGCACTTTCGTGACTTTGAAGCGTGTATTTAAATGTCGCTTGTATCAATCAATTATTTAGTAATGTTACGTGCTTTTTGTTGTATTGACTTTTTATATTTTAAGGTCAATGGACAATGACTACCACTCAAAAAACGTAATGTGAAAAGGTTGCTAAAATACGATGGGTGGATCTATGCCTTCATTTTAAAATGAAACCAACTAAGTTTTAAATATTATTCGTATTACTATACGATTAATCTTTACTTAATATTATGATCTCAGGAACTACTGGTCTGATTTGAAAAATTCTTTCGGTGTTAGCCCATTCATCGAGGAAGGCTATAGGCTAAATATCATCACGCTGACTAACAGGAGCGGAGCAATGCGGGTGAAGCCGTGGAGCACAGCTAGTATCAAATATCGTGGTAATAGACACAACGTTGATCAGGAAATTAATAAATAGTGCATAATGGGTTATGGAATCGAAACGAGACGTAATTTATGTAGTTTTCTTTACCATTTAAAAAGTTTGTAATGCAAAATCTTATGAATATTTCAAATTCATGCTCTGTTTTAAGCTTAATTTATGCGAAGGCAAAAACTATGTTTCAGCTACGTATAATAAATTGTGTACGTTGTCGTCGTTGTGAATTAAAATTTTAATAAAGATGTTTAATTTAGTTTTTACTTCGCTGCGCCAGAAGGAGTTTTATTGAATTAATAACTTTTCTTTGCATTGTATTTACAAGAAAAAGTTAAATTTTCTTTGCAAATGCAGTGTTTAGTCTATGGGTATTTAATGAGCATATTCATTTATCCTGTAACCTGTGAAAATTACTTCGAGTCGATTATATTGTTATCTCTAAGTATCGAAGCCAGGGCCATTCGGTTCTTCGCACGTGCACAGGGACTTGCTAAGTTATTTTTATAGCGACATATTTTAAACAATTTTAATAAAACTCAATAACCCATCTAAGATTATATTCATATCTTTACGAAATTACGAAACATTTTAAGCGGTCTATTCATTCACGTCACTACAAAGGCTAAAATATATTTCGCGTTGAAATATCGTCTCAAATTATCTCTGTTCATAATACATATAGGTATATTGGTTTTCTTCGCTCCTTACGATTTATTGAAATCCCTCCTTTGAACTCATTCCAAGTTAAATAGGATAACAATTTAATATTCCCTCACATTAAAATTTCAAATTAATAATGTATAAATTGCTTTTTAATCTCTCGAGGGGAGGAATTTATTTGGAACACAGAGATACGCTTAAATATAACCTTTATTACGTGTTTAGGATAGCTTCAAATGTCATGATAGGATTTAAATAATTGAACTTAGATAATGCATTAATCAAGAATTTGTAAATCTAACTACTACCTATATAAAATTGTCGTGTCGCGCTATTTATAGTTACAAGTTCTCCGAAACAGCTAGATCGATTCCCATGAAACTTTGTGTACACATCGGAAAGGTGATAAGAGTAAGACTGAACTAAGTTTACCAGGACAGCTAGTAATAATATAGAATTGAGATGGTTTAAATGTATTTTTCTGCCATACGTTTCATATTATAATTTACCTGGATCTTCTTTCCATACAATATTACTATACAGGTATTGCTAAAGATTCCTCATCAGCGTTTTACGTGACGAGATAACAGAAAGGTGTATTTTAAAAGACTACGTGTTAGCGTCACGTATCTGTTTTATTGTCTTGTATCGGCGTTAAAATATATTGGTTTCATTTAAAAACGACTTGTATCAAGTGTCTGGGTTTGTTAAAGCATGATTTTAAATTTGAAACACAATTTTTGGGATATTTCGTTCAAAATTCGACTTAATATCGATTCGTTGTGTGTCGTTACTTTAAAATAACGACACACAACCGTTCAGTCACTATTTTATAGTGATGAAACATATTCAGCAATTTTGCTTTCTAAATAGAAAACAGAAATGTGCAGGAAATAATCGCGATATTTGCAAGAAGTACTGTAAAATATTTATTGTTGTAACGTAGATATTATTTTATAAATAATTCATATTAGTTATAGTGTTCCAAAACTCAATTACATATAGTGTTCCAAAAATCTTTCGTGAGTTTGTTCCTTCGGTGACATATTATATTTAGTTGCAATCCTCTGTAAGGGCAGATAATTTGCTACGTAATTAACATTTTTATCCTGGCAGAACAATTTTCAGGCTCAGCTACTTATTCTCATTCTTTACAATTGACAATTACAAAGGTTAAAAAAGGACTAAAGAAATCCCATCTCTGTACCAAGCTGGCTACATTTCAAAGGATTATTAGGTTCACGCATCTCGCTACGTGGGTGCCATTCGGATAAGGGTGAGGATTCTGCCCACGCGTTTATTTTAATAAACACACATAATACATGTACAACGATACGTCCTTTGGAGATTATACTTGAATTAGCAAAACGTAGATAATAATTATAATTATAATATATTATAAAGCTGAAGAGTTTGTTTGTTTGAACGTGCTAATGTCGGGAAATACTGGTCCGATTTGAAAAATTCTTTCGGTGTTAGATAGCCCATTTATAAGGGAAGGCTTTATATCATTCCGCTAAGACCAACAAGAGCGGAGCAACGCTGGTAAAACCGCGAAGCGCAGCTAGTAGAATATATAGAAGCAGTTAAGATAAGTGAATATCTAATTGTTATAATTATTGTATGACTTTCCAAAAGCTCTGCTAAAACAAGTATCTTGATTACAAATATATTTTTATTAAGAATATGCTTAGAAACGTGATTGTCTATAGGTTACGGAAATACACAATAAACATTTGAAAAGCCATGCTTTGTCTTTTTCAAGTGTATTTCGATCCATTCATGGGAATTAGCCATTGATTGAAAATTAAGGCTTTTCAACATAAACTTTACAGATTCCTCATATACGGTCTATGATTAAAAAATACTATGTACATAACATCTGCTTTCTCATCTTCCGCTGTATAAAAGCACCATAAAATCCATGACCCCTGTATATTAATTTGCAATTTTTAATACGAAACTCAATTAACTAATGAGAAGCTTAGTTTGGACGAACGTGGCTTTACGAGCGCTCTGCACTCCAGTCTAGTGGCCCTTCATTAATTACCAAATTTTGGCAGCCACTAAACCCTTGAAAAGACCACTGTTTATAATTTACGTGAAATGTATTGATACATTTAAAATTGATACCATACTATTAAGAAAAATTTGTATTTTTAAATTGGTTGGATTATAAACATTTTCATTCGACTTCAAAAAGGAGAAGGTCCTCAATTTGACTGTATTTTTGTGTTTCTTATCTTAGAACGTAAGTATGGGAGAACCGATTTTGATTATTCTTTTTTTACTAGAAAACTAGTGCCTTCCAGTTGATTCCATATTATGTCCATATATCCAGTGTATTTGACCAGTTTTTACCATATGAAGGTTGTTTAGTTTTTTGAAAAGATAATTATTTTTCTATTAGAAAGTTATGTAAGTATTATTATATAGATAAGATTCTACTAGCGTTCTTAAATTGAATGGAAAATCTATATGGGATTATAAGACCTAAGAGTAGGATTAGAATATACAAGCCCTTTACACATTTCTCGAGTCACAATAATATCAATTACTCTATCAAATAATTATAATAACGACAAATAAGAACTTCGAAAGATCAATATTTAATAATAAACTTTAAAATGCAAAAGAACGCTACAAATTAAAAAAATATATTCTCAATATTATTAATAAAAAGTGAAGAAATATTTAATAAGTTAATTAAATCTCACGGTTCAATATCACAGATATGAAACAACTTTCTTAATTAAGATAAAAGTAATATTAAAGTTTGATTCAGAAATACTTTGACGAAATCGAAAAATGATTTAAGATTGTCTTATCTACACTATCGTGTTTATTATGAGATTATGAGACAAAAGTTATTCATATTTATAAAGAAATGAATTATCTAAGACTTTATTGATCAAACAATTACTAAAAACAATTAGAAGTCTGTTATATTAAATAATAGCTATGATAGTAGTATTTTATTGTTCAACTAGCTGTGCCCCGCGGTTTTACCCGCATTGCTCCGCTCCTGTTGGTCTTAGCATGATGATATATAGATATAGCACATAGCCTTCCTCGATAAATGAGCTACTAGATAGCCGAGAAAATTTTCAAATCGAACCAGTAGTTCCTAAGATTAGAGCATTCAAACAAAAAAAGTAGTATTATAGATTAGGAGTAACATAGAGTTTCTTAACGCTTTTTAACGCCTCATATTCATGAAACCATAACAAAATATTATCATATTTTGCTATCTGATTAAGGATTCACTATTATCTCACGAAATAATAACTTTTGAATCTATATTTTTCTAACATATAGTTCTAAAGTTAAGCTTATAAATTTATTGAAATATCATTATTTATAAGTACTTCCATTAAGACACACAAACACGCATGTAATTCTACAATCTAATAATTCAGATTACAATTGAATCCATAAATCGCAAGCCAATAACAAAGAACAAAACCGCTAAGTCGAAATAATGAAAACAATTGTATTTGGCAAAGAAATAAACATCAATAGCAATAGAAATGAAATATTATGTGCAGTAAAGGCGTTATTGGGCGTGAAACAAGATTGCCGCAGGTAGACTTTCATAAACATGTCTCCTGTGATATATTTGAACCTGGAATGTTTAACATACGCTATAGATATTTGTTTCTTATTCGTGCTAAAGTTTTAGTATAGGAAACTAGGGAAAATTGTGAGAGATTTATGGATGCCGTTCTTTGAAATTAGAGTTTATTATCTTCACTGTTATTTGTAGAAAAAAATGAAACAATGCAAATTGAATTTGTTGGCTTTTGTTTGGGTGATTTGTCTTTGTATTCGAATCTAATTATATAGGATTGACGCCAGAACTAATATAGATATAAGATTTTCCGTTAAGAGTCCTGTAGATAGGTAATATATCTATTGTGGTTTCTTCTGAATCATTTATTTGTTAGTTACTAATTTAGTTCACATAAAAGTAATAACTCGCTCAATAATCTTGAAATATAGGTATATCAAGATAACCAAGCAAGCTTTTACAATTTCTTCACCCTGAAAAGAAGATCCAACAGCAAATATCATTTCTTTTCAAATAATAAAAGACAAATGTAAATAACCACTTTCAGTTCGAATAATTTAACAAAAATACTCAATACTCATCACGTACGACTCAACAATAACACAATTTCCAACAAAATAATACAATTCCGTTAATGATAATCAACCTCATTATCAATGATAGTTTAATTTTATTACAAAGGCCTGCAATATGTTAAAACAATGTACAATTTCAATACAAAAATCAACTGGATTTATATCGGAATATTCCAGAATAAACCTTACAGTTTAGTCGTTTTATGGCAGAAACACAGTTTTTAAGCCTCTAGTTTTGATGTGAATAAATGTTGGAATATTTATTTTGACAATCGCTTTTAGTTGATTCGTTAAATCCACGTAGATTACTTACTTTTATTTTTGTAAATTTTGAACTATTCGTTCGTTAACTATTTGTGTTGTATTTTTGTCTTGTTTTTTAATTGTAAATGATTTCGAAGAACAGTGAAAACGATAGAATGAGTGATTTAGTAGAAATTATCCAGACCTAAACAGAGATTGTTTCTTTCAGTTTTATTAAGATATTGTTATCGAAAAAGAGTCGAATCAAGAACACATTATGGCAAATTATAAAAAATTTAATGCTTTTCACTATCTAAATTCACCAAACACTCTTATTCAGTCATCACTCAATTATACTTTCGATTTCTAAAGCCATTAATACACTACAGCATCCGAGGGTTTCATTTACAAACAATCATGAATTACCATAATAGACTGGGCGTGAATCGGCGCTTTCCTTTATTAATATTCATGCAGTGGAGACCGCGCCTAACTTACCCTTTATCGGAATCCGTATAAAAACACCTTTTGAATTCAAATATGTCGTGGTGTTGAAGTTATTAATGTTATATGGAGAACTAGGTTGAATATTGTATTTTACTGTACTCATGGCCATGGTTAAAAAGACTATATCAAAGTGCATAAATGACTAAGAAATATTGTAGAGATCTACTCGTAAAAGAGTTTCTAAATACTGTACAAACAAACAAAAAGTCATTGCTCTTAATAATACCTATTAATATAACTATGTGCATAGTGCTCTAGGTTATGACAAAAAATATTTATATGTTACATTTTATAGCGCACATTTTGAGAATTAAAAATATAGAAGAAAAAAATCTGTAATATAATCGTTATAGATGACGAAAATTATTGTATTATTGGCGCATAATATTATTTTAAGAACCAACTTTCACAATCAAAACGTCACAAAACGGAAAACACTTGATTGAAACGCGTATTGTCTGAAATTAATCTCACATAGAAGCTAATCTACGAGAAATTGTCACACACAGGGAAGTATACAGAATATTTAAAACTTTCCTTTGAAGTATAAACGTTGAGGAGATTTTTTACCGCTTCAAACGTGAAATGTCTTTGAGTATAGCTTTTGTTTAACCTACTTCATATGGAGCTTTGTTTTTTCATTAAAAGTGAGATCTCTGCAAACATCGCTGCGTAAATAATAGGATTGATTAACTTTTATAATAATTATTACATTTATTTTTAATATTTATTAGTTAAATATAAACAACTTTACAATAGAAAACCTTCTTCATGAACAACGCTATCCATTGGCGAAAAATTAATGAAAATCAATGCAGCAGTTTTTGAATTACTGTGAAGAGAGACATACCTACGAGCGGATGATTTTGTTTTCTAATCTATACTTATAATAAATCTGTAGAGAGGCCAATTCTGTACATGAAATATATTAAAAAAAAACTATGAAGGGGTGATAAGGGACCGCTACTGATGCCAAAAATGCAATCAGTAAAATTTTTGTCTGTCTGTCTGTCTGTCTGTCTGTCTGTATATTCGTTATAGAAACAAAAACTACACGACGGATTTTAACGAAATTTGGCACAATAATTCTTCATACTCCTGGGCAGGTTATAGTATACTTTTTATTACGCTACGATCAATATGAGCAGAGCAGTGAAGGGAAATATTGGGAAAACGGGAGAAGTTACTCCATTTTTTAAGCTTCCGTCGCGTGTGCAGCCTTAATGGTTATAAAGCTACATAGAAATCACAAATGTTCTTAAATTATTATTATTATATAAAAATAAATTCCTAGACAGCATATTATGTCTATCTTTTAAAATTGACTCACAATAACACGTGAAACTTCAATAGCTTAGCAATTCGGAGCTGTCTGATTATATTTGTCTACTCTTACGTTTACAACACTCTCACTCATCCCTAATTAAAAAAAAGTTAACATTATTACCTATTCAATTAAAAAAGAATCATGTAAATCGGTGTAGACACACCAAAGTTATACATGAAATACGCCATAAGTCATCGCGCGTGAATACAGAATCATGCCATAAGGATTATTTTTGTGTATCAGTTGCCGCGTTCGACGCGCTTCGCGGCGGGAGCTATAAAAAGGCGGCGGGTCCGCACCCGTTTCGCGTTGTCACGGCATCACGTGTGAACGGCTGAACCGATTTTGATAATTCTTTTTTTATTATATTCCTTGAAGTACGAGGATGGTTCTTATAGAGAAAACGTAAATATGTACCACGGGCGAAGCCGGGGCGGACCGCTAGTATGTAATAAAATTCAAGAACTCATTGAGTGTCCATTTTGACAAGAATTCACTACACTAATCTAAAGCTCTTCCGACGTGGAAGACAGACAGTTTACCAAACAAATTTTGTATATTTAAACAGTATTAGTGGGAAAATTAACCCTTTAATACTGGTATTGAAAAAGATAATTTTCTCACATATTATGTTACTGAATACAGTACATAATATGAACATAATAGTGAATGAATAAGTAGAATTCCGCATCATTCGACGCTACAATTTAATCTCCATAATTCACATTCCCAGATTCAATAAGACGACGTGACTGGTGTGAAACATACGTCGAACTAACTAATGTTTATTCACTGAGCATTTCGGCTATATTCTTTTCAACCGACTTAAAAAAGGAGGCATTTGATTGTATTTTTTGCGATTGTTAAGTACCTCAGTGCATTTAGTTTTTTGATCAAAAATAAATTTTGTAAGATATAAGAAAGTGTAGGTTAATTTTCCCGAAATTGAAAAGGCATTAGGGCACAAAGACCTTGGTCTATTTTCTTTAAGTGCCTTATTATGAGCCCTTTGTGATGTGCCAGACAAAGACTATTTTAAGTGAGAGTTAAATCCAGGATTCATCTTTTGTAAAACTCTATACTTAACTACTTATAGTAAGGGCTATTCGTTTTTAATATTATTGATCACTGCAACTCATGAAAAATAAACTATTCTATTGTACATACAGGCAAATGGCCCTCTGAATGGGCTCATACAGTTTTCACTCCTCTTCATAAAAAAGGTTCCACTAAGAAGTGTAGCAATTTTCGACTTATAGCTCTAATTACACATGCCAGCAAAATTATGCTACACATCATCAACGAACGGCTAAAAGCTTATCTGTCCAGAGAAATTGCGCCTGAACAAGCCGGTTTTGTGAAAGGAAAAGGAACCCGTGAACAAATTCTCATCGTTCGTCAGATCATTGAGAAAGCTCGAGAATTCAACAAGCCTACATATATATGCTTTGTGGATTTCTCCAAAGCGTTTGACTCGGTGCTATGGCCAACGTTGTGGAAAACATTACTGGACATGGGCACACCACAACACCTTGTGCACCTGCTCAGGCAGCTCTACGAAGGGGGCACAGCTTCAGTGCGGACAGATGACCTCCTCTCAGATAGCTTCCATCCAAGTGCGGGCGTCCGACAGGGATGCATAATATCACCTTTACTTTTTAACGTCTACACCGAACTTGTAATGCGAATCACTCTCGAGGACTGGGACGATGGTGTTGTGATTGGTGGACACAAAATTGCAAACTTGCGGTACGCAGATGACACTACCTTGTTTTCAAGTAACGCAGACCGTATGAAGGAATTGCTTCTCAAAATGGAGCGCGTATGCCGTACGTTTGGGTTAAAGATAAACCGTTCTAAAACCAAAATTATGATTGTAGACCGCGCCAACGACAATTCGCCCGAAGTGACACAGATTGCGAACTGCAACGTGGTTCCGACCTATGTATACCTTGGTGCTTTGATCTCAAACAACGGCGGCTGCGTAGATGAAGTAAAAAGACGTATGGCCATAACCAGAACTGCGATGGAGAAGTTGAGAAAAGTGTGGAGGAATCGTAATATCACCAAAGCCACAAAAGTCAAGCTCGTACAAACACTCGTATTCCCCATTTTTCTTTACGCGGCAGAAACGTGGACAGTGCGCGAGTTGGAAAAAGGGAAGATAAATGGTCTAGAAATGTGGTGCTGGAGGAAGATGCTGGGGATATCGTGGACAGAGTTTCGCACCAACGAGTCCATACTCCAAGAGCTCGGCATCAAACAGCGTTTATCGACCGTAGTACAGTCGCGCATACTGCAATACTTTGGACACGTGTCTAGGCGAGATAACAACTCCATTGAGCGGCTAGTAGTACAAGGAAAGGTGGAAGGAATCAGATCGCGCGGCAGGTCACCAATGCGCTGGACCGACCAAGTGAAATCTGCTGTAGGAATTCGCGTATCAGACTGCGCCAGACAGTCTAGTAACAGGAAGAGATGGCGGGAGATCGTGCGTAAAGCTGTGTCCGCCTCTACCACCGATGTGGACGTCTCAACGTGACCACGACCACTCTGCCAAGAGTGAATCGACAAAGAAGAAGAAGAATTGTACATACTATAATATATTGACGGAATGATGAAAATTCTCTATCTATAGAAAATGTTGTAATAAATATAATGAATACAATACTATTTAAGACAATACATTACGATTTCTTTAAATCATTGTAAATTCATTTACTTAATCCAATGTTTACATAACACACTTTTAGAACCTTAAAATCTCATAAGAGCATCATTTTACTATAGCAAAACAGAATGGTATACCATTCTGTTCAATTTTATTCAAAAACTGCTACTGTTTAACGCTTTTAACTTTTAACTCTGAGTGCACTATTAAAACTATGAACTTATTTCACACCAAAATGGTTTTAAATAAAATATTCTCAATATAATATTATAATGCATGCTTTCAACATATTTCTCAAAGGAAATCTCTGAAATGGGGTATCAATGAACTGCACGTATTTTTCAATAAAGTAACAGATATTCGCTTTGACATTCAATATTACTTTTAGCGAACCGCAGTGGAGTCAATAGCATCATTTAGCTTGTGTAGATAAATATGGTTTTAATATTATTTTAGGTATTTTTAGATATTTCTTAAAACACGCTATACTATAGGTATTTTCATTGAAAATTATTGAGAATTTTAAATTGACATTGATAGAATTAGCTACTTGTTTTGTTATAGCAACATTAAGAGCAAAAGCAGCAACAGCAACAGGAGCAGCAACAACAACAGGAACAGCAACATCAACAGCAGCAACATCAGCAACAACTCGTTCAACAGTACATACTATCTATGATATCTTTGTTTCATATGAGTAATATGTTTACCTTATATGCTAAAAGAATACGTTTATGTGTTACTTATCATCGGCTTTTCACTGATCCTTCTCTCCATATAATCAGCATTTATTCATGAATATTTTGACCAGTTTAATAGATAAAAAACAAAACTAAAACCATGAAAATTTGGCGATTCATTCGGCGCCCCTTGTCTTAACACAATAGATGACTCAAGTATTTCTCGAGAGATAGTATAAACTATAAAGGTTTCAATAACTTTGGCATTCAAAGCACTCCATAAATGAATACAATGTTTTGTATAGATGTTAAAGAAAGTTATTTTGATCCTCAGTGGTAAGTTTGTTTCTTTAAATAAGATTCTTTGATATGATAAATACAGATCTTGGTATATTTTCTGTAAAGAGTGATATTAGACCTCTCTTGAATAATTTTTTGGTTAAGTACTAATCTAATCATTCATAACGTTATATCTTCATTACAATCTGGAATAAACGTAAGTAAAGTAAGTATAATTGTACTACACAATACGCGAAAAGAATTCGTAATTAGTTAACTAGATACATATATTAAACTAGCAGTCCGCTCCGGCTTCGCCCGTGGTACATATTTCGCATTAAAAGGTATGGCCTATGTTCTTTCTCAGGGTCTAAAGATTGTCTGTGCCAAATTTCATCAAAATCGGTTGAGAGGTTTAAGCGGGAAAGCGTTGTTCTCTATAAAACACATAAACAATAAAGAAAGGAAACTGCTATAAATCATAATTTACAGTCACTCAGAAACCACGATAAAAGCGAACTTATTCCAACTATCATTTCCATTTAAAAATGATAAATTCCCATCCAATATTAAGCTTCTTCCAGCAGACATTGTCATCAATCAACGCTAGATTAAAACAGCAAAGTTCAACTTTGATTAATTTCTCAGCATTATGAGTATTGGCTATCGATTTCTATTCTTATATGAAAACTACTAATGACTGGGTATTTCTTAATTTATTTTATTTCAAATACATCGAAATATTAATATGTACTTATATTATACAATGCTTAAAAAATACTAGTGTTCGCTGTGGCTCCGTCCCAGTACTGACGACGTAGAGACTTTTTTTGTTTGTTTTTATCTTTTTTAACAAACCAAAAATCTTTAAAATCTGTTCAGCCGTAATTATTGAGTTACAAGTGTTACAAGTTGTCTAGTCTCTAACTGACACGACTTACTTTTTAATACTAGGTATTATTAATTAATATAGATAAGATTATACAAATTAACATCTTTTTAAACACTACAGAATATTTTTCCATACAACTCAATTACACTGTATTTACATATTTACATTTCAATTATAACCTATCAAAAGCATTCTTCAAACTCCGAACCCGTAAATATTTTACAATGTACGATTAAAAAGGGTCACCCGTTTATAACATCATGATATCCCTTATCAAAACGTGGCAAATCTAAAATATAAAGCACAAACCAATATTAATCGACCCAATTATTTCATACCAAGCCATGCGAGCGTTATGTACGACTGACAATATCAAAATGCGGTGAAATAAATTCAATGTGTACCAACGTCGCTCTTATTACAAAGGACTAAGGTTGATTTTAGTTGATAGACAGTATAGGGTTGTCATATGCGAGTTTTTAATTACAAAAGTAAACTGCCCATCCCTTGTCACTCAATTTCATAATTAGTGAGTCGCAGTTTATGTAGAGTTGATAGTATCAATTTATAACAGTTTACATTACAATGTAGCAAGTTTTTGTTTTGGTTGTAACCATGTTTAAATAATTATTTCTATAATGTGCTAACGGCATGAAATATCAAATTAACTGTCAAAATTAAATATTATCAAATGAATTGTAACATAATTTTAAACACACCAGCTTTGGTTTCTACAATTTAATATTGTACTAATATGTAATTTTTATGATACCTGTGGGCAATGAAATATGAATTAAACATTTTTTTGTTGGATGGGTTGCGATACTAAAAAAAAATATTTTATGTTTATTTATTATTCTTTGATATTAAAATATACACATTAAAATTTAAGCTTTGAATTCAAAAAGTGCGTACTTTACAGATCTTTTAAAACAAACAAACAAAAATAGATAAATTTCTATGAAATATGCAATCATACTGAACTCTAGAAAGTTACCAAATCAAACGTATCATCCTCTAACAAATTACTTACATTCTCGTCTCATTTATTGAGTTTTCTAAACGTAATCATGTTATTCAATAAAATAAATATAGAAAGTTATTCTAGACGTATTTTTCCAGTAAATAAGTACGAAAATCACGTATAAATGTACTAGCTAACGAAAAAATCAGCTCAGACAGGCGTCACAGACGCAACATGACACGCAGTTTTTGCTGAATCAATACAATTTTAGCGGGAAATTTTGGCGGGAAACCGCAGACCCTCAATAAAATAATCAAAACGGTGGAAATTGGTCGTGAAAAATAAAATGTATTTCGCTGAGGATCTCTTTGGGTTTAAACGGATTGTGGATGATACTAAATAAATTTTATCGCAAATTTTTCACCTACGCGAACCCAATTTGAAAGGATTGATAATACGATGTTTTTTATATAACTGTAGAACAAATAAATACTGCATTACAATAGAAAAATTTGTGAATGTAATAAAAAGGGGAAATTTTAAAAAGCTTAGATAAACCAGTATTATATTATCTGTGGTAATACGTTTTTAGTAATCTTTTAAAAAGCAGTCGGGTTGTTGCAAATCTTCCTAAATTAAAATAAATGTTAATAAAAACACAAAAGCGCTATGGTTTTTTTTAATATAATAGTAATATAATTTTTTTAATTTTGTATTATCTAGTTATTCTAGCTAATCTATTCAATACAATATCTTAAAATGGTTAACTTGTTTTATTCCAACTATTTTACTATGTCATATTTTCATACAACTTTACCTATAGAGTCTGCAAATAATTATTTAAGATAATACACTCGCATCTCTGTATTCTGTTTCACAGAATATAACTTCAGGCCATTTTCAGCATACATGGTTAATCCATTTAGTTTATTTTACATCTTGGTGGTGGTTTTGTGCAAAATAATGATAGAGTGAAATAAAATGCGGATTTTATTAAATGTGCATTATTAATTATTTTATATGGATTGAAATGCTAATTACAGCTTATTATTCAAATACATATTTCAATTAAAGATTTATATAATAGTGTCATATAATTCTAGAATTATTTGACAATTCACATATATTTTATACCTATCTAATTGATGTTCGGCAGGAGGAGGATTACTTAACCCGGCGTCATTGTGGCTACTAAACAGAACTTGGCCGTTGTGGCCGGGTAAATTTTACCCATGTACATTATTGTGCACTGAATCACGCTTATGTCATTATTAGTTTTCTATAATAGGGAAATAGGTAGTTAAATACATTATTAATAAAAATCAAACATTTATTTATCATAAAATGAGCATATTACTCATCAAATTAAATCTTTTCATTCTGCGATAATTTTTTTAGAACATAACATAAAACGTTTATTCGAAAACATAACATAATAGATATTTAGAGACAAAACATAAAATTTTCTTTAGAACATAAACATGAAATCATGAACTATATAAAACAAAGCTTATTTACTAATAATATACTTGTTCGCTATCGAGATCAACGCAGCGTTTTCTGACCCTGTGCGGACGTTGGTCCGAGGTGGTTGCGAAGACCATTTGGTGGAATTGTCTTTACCGATATAAAACTGCTGGTTACTTGTTGAAACAATTACTTCTTGCTCATCATCGCTGCATTCCTGTTCCGTATCACTGCCTTGACTTCGCTCCGAAATATGGTCGATTTCACCCTCGTCGTCTGAACTGCACTGTTCATTTTCACTGGCGTCAGCTTGTTCAAACAAGGCTAGCAGTCGACGTTGTTCGCTTTCGTAAGACATGGTTCATAAAACTTTGAAAAACGATATGCAATTTATCAATAAACAATAAAAAACAACAAACACGCTGCCTTTATAAACGTTACGTGGCCATTGTGGCCGGGTATAACTTACCCGCGCGCTCTTTACACATGTCTACACTACGAGGTAGCCGCAGCAACACTAAATAGAGAAGAGAATACGCAAACAGAGGTCAATGACCGCAGCTACTGTAACGGACAAAAGACGTGCGCATTTTGTTTAAAAATTATGACAGTTTTAAAATGCGTCGGGTATTAGATACCCGGCAACAATGACGCCGGGTTAAAGGCTGAAAGGTACTTTTAAACGAGCTTTAATAAATTCAGATGACCTAATTCCCGCCTTGTATGTCTTAACTATAAATCTTCAAACAATGAATCCATAACTATTGTGCAGTTTAATTTTCATTGGTACAATATGAATGGAGATCAATATATGGCAAAGACTCATAAAAAACACATTTATATTTTAATGGCATCCTTTAATGTATTAAGAAAGCCGACAGGACGTGGACCAGACTTAAAGTTTATTTTAAATATAAATAATCTTAAATCACTGTTTTTTTTTTCTTCTATAAAATAAAGAATATTAAAAAAACAGTTCTGTCCAAGCAGTCGACAATTCACTCATATTCTTAACGATAAAAACCGGACATTTTTTCTTTGATTTTTCATGGACATAAAAATATCACCAACATTTAATATCGTTTCATAATATTATATATATAGTACATCGAACAACTCACTTCCTTACCCCTCTAAATTATAAACTATTGAAGATATAATTATACTGGATATTCAACAAATACCAATTATTACCACAAAGGAACATCAAAACTGCAACCGACGTTCTAAAATTGATACTACAAGCATTGAGATAATATTACTACGTATGGAGGAGACACCACGAACAAAATCTGTGCGCCATTTTTTTGCTCTAACTAAGTTTTAAAAATTATTATCTAGTTAGGTACTTACCGATGAAAGTTATTCCTTTGCACTTTTCCTTATTATTTGTGCAATATCGTAACACACACGAAGGCATATTTGATGCGTTTCACTTTAAAACAAATAAAAAATGAGCGTGCAGTTACGCCATATGGCGTATGTTGAGCGGAACATAAGTGATGTAGGCGGTGTCGTCTCCATATTATGTATATCTCAATGACTACAAGTTGTCCGTGAGAGAAGCAAAGTAACTACGATCCATAACTATTGAACGAGAAATGTAAATTAAATTCTTATACAATAGAATATAATATATTCTTATATTCTTATCTTATGCGATACTGTTTAGATTCCCTTTAACATCTACAGGTTTTTTAGTACAATTTTTGAAGTGAAATTTCTTTAGGTGCGTTGAGAGTAAAATTTCATGGTCATGGCAATACTGCCACGTCATGCAGGCGACGATTATAGTATCTTTGAATCTTACCAAAGAAGTTTCACTTCTGACACGTGTGCTCGGCACTTTTATTTTCGTAGCTTAAATACATTACAAGCCTGCACTGGATTTACACACACTTGAGACAACCATTGTCAACTGACATTTAAAGTGCTTTATCTAAATCCAGTCGAGCATCTATCGAATTTGTTATACCAAATTACATACCTTATTTCCGAGATCATTCGTAAAATATGTCTAAATGTATCTTAGAAATGTATCTTAGACTAGCTATGCTCTGCGGTTTTACCCGCATTGCTCCGCTTTTGGTCTTAGCGTGATGATATATAGCCTATAGTCTTCCTCGATAAATGGGCTATCTAACACCGAAAGAATTTTTCTAATAGGACCAGTAGTTCCTGAGAGTAGCGAGTTCAAACAAACAAACTCTTCAGCTTTATAATATTAAAGTATAGATTACGAACATGCATAACAAAAAGTTATTTGAATAAATTCGATATGAAATTTTATTTACAAAGAAAAGACATTATCCTGTCTCACATATCACCCAAGCCCCACCCGGGGACATGGGACTGTAGATCTCAATCTTAATGAAATAGTTACAAACAAACAGAATAAACTTCGACCCTCCTAAATTCTTATAGGACCGGTAATAAAAATTTATATCCAAACTACTTTGTAGCGAAAGTATTGGTTTACAGCGTCTAAAACCAAAGTTTGGTGTTTTGTTTATTTATATGTTACTAGTTTACCGCCCGCTTTGTCTAAACCTAATAAATTACATAATAAAACCTTCCTCTTGAATCACTCTATCTATTAAAAAAACCGCATCATTATCCGTTGCGTAGTTTTAAAGATTTAAGCATACAAAGGGCCATAGGGACAGAGAAAGCGACTTTGTTTTATACTATGTAGTGATAATATAACGAGCTTACTTTTTAAATTCTCCTCTCTTATTATAATATAAGCTGTTACGCACGGCTTCGTCTGTTTTGTTTATTTAAGAGGGGTTAGGCGGTCAGCGAAAATTCAGATTTCGTAGCTATTCGCGCCTGAGGTGAGAAGTGAGGGGGTCCGCGTTTAGTATGGAATCAACGTGCTCGAAACTAAAAATCGTAAACGCCATTCACATTGTTATCAAAAAGGATGGATGAAAATATTTAGTACTAGCTTTCCACCCGTAGCTTCGCCCGCGCAGTCAAAGAAAAACCCGCATAGTTCCCGTTCCCGTGGGATTTCCGGGATAAAACCTATCCTATTTCCCGGGGCCTATGTCCTTACTCGGGTATCAAAATATCTTTATACCAAATTTCATGCAAATTGGTTCAGTAGTTAAGGCGTGATTGAGTAACAGACAGACAGACAGAGTTACTTTCGCATTTATAATATTATTAAGTATGGATGTTCATGACAGATCATTTAGATTGTAAGTTAAATTAGTTCGTTAAGATAGTCATAGGTGGCGATAATTTATTTTAAGCGTTTTTAAATCGCGCTATAGTTATTTTTTGTCAAGATCATATTATTGTCAGTTCAACATTGTTTTGGTGGTAATAAATCACGAACAGCCGTACAAATAAACGAGTTATAACATTTTATGATAAGAATAAACTAAGAATAAGTAAAAATCATACAAATAAACTCGTAATAAATGAAACCTAGTATAACGTCGTAATAAGTATTCATACTAATGCTATTTCGTCGTTATTCCGGCTACCACCCTAGTATAAGTCTGACATAACCGAGTTATAACTTAACTTTTGGTACATTGTGCTGTGTTTTACAAGTTTTAGAAGCAATTTTCAATCTGAATTTGAGATAATAGCAATGAGAGTAATACGAGAAGTAGAAAAAGTTGAGCAAATTAATAATTTCATTACGTACCTATTGAAATGGAAAATTTTGTATGAAATGTCAAAATATACGAAATTATGAAAAACCCTTTTGATATTTATAATGATTTATTTATTTACGACATGCGCCAAACCATACATACATAAAACTTATTTCTAAACTTATCACAATAATATAAACTTTCGTTGAAAATATAAATCTTCTAAGCCTGGAGTTGTATGTTTTGAGTACCAGTTATTTGGCAACTCTCTATCTCAAGGTGGGTTTATCTTCTGTTCTCCAGATATTGGATAGCGTTCTCTTTCATTTGCTTGCATATTTAATGATATATTTAAATTATTTCCAATAAATATTTAAAAAATAAATAAACAGAACATCGTATGATGAAACTTCACAACAAATTCGACGAAGTCAAACGAGCGTCAAAATGACAGCACCAAGGCATAACCGTAGACAATTTCAATGTTTTTCATAATTTTGTGAATGAATTGCTACGTTGCCGCTTCGCGCCTATTGCATAGCGTGAGCATAGTTACATCGACGTTATTCCAAATTTATTTGTAAGAAATTATGACATCCTTATTCTTTATTTATTCTTATCATATCTATTCATTGCATAAGGTTTGAATACGCAAGTTTTTATTTGTACGGCTGTTAGAGTACAAGACTGGTTTGATTTAGCCGAACCCCTCCAGTACCTTATACCGCGAATCGGGAGTGTTAGTGAAGGTGTCCCACAGGGAGTGCCTTCTCGTTAATTGATTCCTCTTCCTTTTTAATTCTTCAATAGAGCATTGAAGCGAAAATGAATTTTTAATTCTTTTCCAAGCGTCAATAACGGCCGTTCTGATTTTATGGGATTTCGTATTAGGATTCCATATGGTCGGTTCATTCTCCAGAAGTTCAATAAACTCTATCACCTAAAAATTCTAAATTCTTCTAAATTTCTCTCTTCTATAAGAGAGAATGCTTCATCTAAATCTAAAACAGTCACGAAATCGAGAAAGTAAATACCTTATGTATTTGTGATTTTATACGAATTATTATCGTAAAATGCGGTTGTAATGAGCATTAATTATAAGATATTTTAGAGGTGACTTCAAGATTTTTTTATCGAGCAAAATTTTTCCAATCGTGTTTTGGAAACAGTCATCCCATCACACATAAGTTCTGTAATACATATTAGAAATTTCAGTGCGAAAAAACTTCAATATTTTCAATTATAGCTCACAGATAACAGTCCATTTTAAGATTTTGCCGTTTTCACCTACTAAGGGCACTTAAAAAAATCCCATTTAAATGAGATGTTACAAAGCAGTAAAAAGACTATAATATAGCATCCTAACTATCTCCAGACACAAAAATCAAACGATACAATCGCTTAGTTGTAAAACGAAAGTGATAAACAAACATACTTTCATATTCATAATATTCTAGTTATAGGGAAGTTAATACATTCTCTGATAACATAATTTTCATATAAAATTCTACGGAAAATAGAAACACTGATGTAATTTTATCCACTTTCTGGTAAAAACAGTTACAAAATATTTCATTGAGTTCACAAAATTCATTTGAATAAAGAGGAATTCTGTTCAATTTTTATTTCAAACTTTTGTCTATTTTATTTTTGTTATTTCTAATTTTTCTGATTCTGAAGTCAGTTTAATTTATTCATTTTTGTTTTTAGTCAATGTTGTTATTAGGGAGATTTTTAAAGGACAATTAATTAGAAATATGTTGATTCGTAACGACCCCATTGACGAAAAGGTCACTGATTTAATATTCAATAAAAACGGTACCATGATGTCTTCAAGCAGTATTAATTCCAGGGTGGAAAAATTCCAAAGCTATATAGGTCGTCTGACGCTTCCAAATTCCCTCTGGATTTCGATTCACTGTACTTATGTTATGTTCCGTCTATAACATATATTTTAATTATAAAAAAAAGGTATTATGACATTAATTCGTATTCATATTTTGCACAATTGTAGAGTTCCCATGTTCCCATGGTATATGCTTTCCAACAAATGTTAAAAGAATTACTTATTATTAATTCATATTTACAAAATCGGAATAGTTTATAGTACTTTATTGAACAAACGATAAAAAAGTGGATATATGTAATCTCATCTTCAAATAAACCCTAAATTTTTAACTAAAATACGTAAAATCACATTTTTATCCCTTTCGCACCACTGAGGTGTGAAAATTTCCAAAGTACATGTTTACAGAGATAATACCCGCATGTGTTTGATGTAATTATATTGACTTATCTCGACCTAAGACCTGAGAGATTTTAACAGTTCAAAATTAAACTCTATTTCAAATGGTGAAAGTCCAGTTTCGCTTGGTAAAATGTTTATTGAATCCATCCCAACTGTTGGAAACTAAGTTCATACCTTTAGGAGATGTTCCTTTAAAAATATTCTGTGGTAATCTTTTTAAGGATTGAAATGTAATTTCGATGCCAAATTACTTTATGTTTTCATCATTTATTTTAAAATTAAATTATCTGAAAGTTGTATGTTATATGCGATGCACAATTTGTGATAGAATCGAATCATAAACTAAGAAAATTGTAAGAATACGAAAGGCGATTTACAAGTTTATTTTTCATTAATTCAAAATTCATATTGACAATACAAATTCTTATTACATCGATTAAAACAACCTTCACCGTAAATTTTCACTTCAAATAATCATTATAGTTCTACAAGAGTCGTCATTAAAACCGGTAAATGAAAACCGGTAAACTATAAACCTCGGCCATTACTTGCAGTCAACCGAAACGCGTAGTCTTAATGACCCAACACTCATTCTCTTTAACCGTAATCGTGTCACAGCGTGCTAAAATCTACAAAGGAATTGCAGCCACACAGGTATTACCCGCTTGTAGACTGGGCTAGGGGATGTGCGGGTGAATCGATAAACCGTTATTTTTAACAGAAACTGGAAGAGTTGATCGCACTGGGCTAAAATAAGATCGTGTATGTACGGTTTTTAATAAGGTTTTGTTACGTAACTTTTATTGGTTTGTTTATTAATTTATTTTGTTTCCTGCCAATGGCATTGTTGCAAATAAAGTATATGTTGGGTATATACCCATTGTCCGTTTAGATGACGTTTCCGATAAAATATACAACGTGAATAAAATTATTATGCACGTAGAGAACGCTCTTTAAAAAAAGTAAGTGTAAACGGAACTAGTGAAAAAGTGTTTATTTAATAGACAATACGAATTCAATATTTTATCGATATATATTATATTCAATATTATTATTATATCGACATTCTAAAAAAACGTCGATACCGCAGCACTCTCTACATCACTAGCATTTTCACAGCTCGAGTTCATTTGAAATGCACAACGAAGCTTATCAAACACAAAGGAAAGCTCTTGGTACATACATATTAACCAAGAAAATGATATGGGCTCTGCTAGAGAAATAAAAAGAAAACTTATGTTTTAAAAAAGTAAATTCCTCGTTCATTTCTACGATAATCGTTTAAATTTAATCAATTTCTCTGTTTTTCAGATACAAATACATAAGCCAAAAGAATGAAAACAATAAATTTTTATTCCGAATAAACAATAAAATATAGCCTGTGTGACTCAGAAATAATGTAGTTATATTTTGTTGATGAAATAAATAAATAATTCGCCAGTAGTTTCGATTTCTTCTCGATGCATTAGAAACAAGTTGTTTTTCTCTTTAAAAAATGAGTGTAAAAAATAGCGTAAGTTAATTAATAGAGTAATTAATTTTTCCAATAGGCATGATCGATAGATTTAAATTTTTTTGTAACCACTACAAGTAAGTGTTAAATATTTGTACAAGGTACGATGGGATTGTCATCGTCCTTTAGGACAAAAATCCCTAAATAAAAAAAAGAGTACAATAAGTACTGACAAACTACAATTATACAATTACATAGTTTACTTATATATTTTATTAGCTGTGCTCCGCGGTTTTACCCGCAGTGCTCCGCTCTTGTTGGTCTTAGCGAGATGATATTATTATATAGCCTGTAGCCGCCCTCGATGAATGGGCTATCTAACACTGGAGGAATTTTTCAAATCGGACCTTCAGCTTTATAAAGTATAGATTAAAACTTATTTCTTTATTATCTTTACTTTATAAAACTAACTGTTCCATCAAGTATTATCATATCAATCGTACTTTGTCAACTCTGGAATCTACGCAATAAAACTTTTAAAATGTATTCAGGAAGGAAGATAAATAAAAGATTCGAGACGAAAAAATTAAGACAATACGAATTGAACGCTTCGAATGAATTTTCAAAACAAATAAATATTCAAATAAGGTTTTTAGGGATCATCATCATCATCATCATCATCATCATCATCATCATCATCATCGTCATCATCATCATCATCATCATCATCATCATACCGCACATTACAGAAAGATTTAAGTGTTAAAATCTATTCAAACCTATATTGACTGAATGTCTGCTCTTTAAATCAGTTAATAAGGTTATTGACTAAGGGCGTCGGTTAATATCCTTATTAACTGACGCCCTTGGTCAATAAGCTTAATAACCGTCAATAAGGATATTGACTGGTTCAGGGTTTTGACTGTAGCATAAATAAATAAATAATTTCTGCGAATTTAATAAGTAGATTAATCAATTTATCATGTAACTAGCTGTGCTCCGCGGTTTTACCCCTAGTGCTTCGCTCCTGTTGGTCTTAGCGAGATGATATATAGCCTATAACCTTCCTCGATGAATGGGCTATCTAACACCGAAATAATTTTTCAAATCGGACCAGTAGTTCCTGAGATTAGCGCGTTCAAACAAACAAACAAACTCTTCAGCTTTATAATATTAAGTATAGATTTCTGCGAATGTATTGAGCAGATTAATCAATTTATCGTGTAATGAACGATCATACCTGTTATTATAATAGTAAAAACTGAATTTATTCTCACATGAAATAATAATAATCAGCGGTCCATCTCCCAAAAGCATAACTAATGTGATTACAATTTCAGTTTAACTGAACTACGGGGAAATCAAAATTTTAAATTTTACTTTACATTGTACAATGTTATAGCGAAAGTTAGGATGTATGTATGTTTATAACTCTTTCACGAAAAACTACTACACGGATTGGATGAAACTTTACAGTAATATACATCGTAATACATAAGCAATAAAAACACTTGATTTTTACAGTGGGTTCGTCGAGTAAAACCGCGCGGCACAGTAGCATTTTATAAAGTTTTTTTTTACATATTTCTTACATAATATAATTTACATTAAAGATGCAATCATAAACTTATTCAAATTTTTCTGTGCACTTATGGTGCCCACAAACCGCTACATATTATGTTTTCATACTTATTGTTAGTTTTTAATCCTAATGAGGGTACATATAAAAGTTTTAGTGACGAGCGACATCGGTAATCTTGCGGCAATTAATTAGTTTTATATAGGTCATCAATTCTTATTTCATTTCCGCTTATTTTATTTTATGCTATAAATTACATCGAAAACATTTTTGTACATTTCTCTCTATCCCATTACGTTATCCCATCGAAGTATATCCCATAGAAATCCGTAAAGTGAGAGATATCAGCGTAGAGGCTGTAAGCTTAAGTCACTAGAGGTATCAGTGTCATCTTCCACTATCCAGGATTTAACCGACGCACGTATTAAGATATTATACTGTTGCTTAAAATGATATATTGCATACTGAAATGTGCGATGAAAATAAACGCCATTCGAGCAATATTGATTACGTAAATACTTCATTCATTCAGAATACAGTATATCGACTTCCATCTTCGGAAATTGCATTTGCATTTTGGGATTAATTAATTGTATTCAATCATTCTTCTTTATGAATGTTAAATGATATAATTTGCATTTAAAAACGCCTTGTTTTTATTACATAATAAGTCCAACTGTTATGTGTATGAGTATTTCATATTATGAGATATATAAAAATATCTTTCTATTTGTGAAATGGTTTTCAAAATTATATTAGTCAGTTAATTGTTAGTTATTTGTGTTTTGTTTAATGACATTAATTACGAACCTAAAAAATAACAGGTGTATTAAAATTTGGGTCTTGTTAGGAGGTGAGATGGTTAGGAGACTAGATATGATAATACTAATAATAGAGAGTGATATATGCTGCTTTTTAGCACGGTGAAACATCTCCGTCCTATGGCAATTACCTTTGACTACGCGGACGAAGCTGCGAGCAACAGCTAGTGAGCAATAAAGACACTGCAAGACACACATTCATACTAAAATAAACACAATAAAACCGCAAACAATGTACACTAACAGCCATACAAACAAATTAGCTATCCACATCGCAAACAATAACATTGTCTGTTTTTCTGCAATTTAAACTTTTTACGAGAACAAAGCTGCAGTGGCGCTTCGCGAGATTCAAAAGTTTGAAGCCTTAGAAAGCTTTTAAAAGTTCATTTCTTTCAATGACACTGTTTCTAAGTTTTATGAGATGTTTATCTGCATTGGAATAACTTTTCTCAATTGTTGTACGTTTACTGTCAGTTTGAGTGAAAGATATCGTAAATGGCTGGGTTTTAAATTGATTCGTTTTGTTTGAGAACATTTGGTAGTTAAGTTTCTGTTATATACGAGTATTATGTTAAGTGAAGTCCCGTGTCCCCGTAGTGGGGTAAGGGGCAGATGCATTATGCATACATCTGTTTCACTGATCGATTTTCTTTAGGGACAAGTAGGTGATCAGCCTTCTCCTACCAGACCGAGACATTTTTTTTTCTTCGTCTCCACCGGGAATCGAACCCAGGACCCCTCGGTTCTACGCTCACGCGTCAACCACTGTACCAAGGAGGCAGCAGTATTATGTTAACACTATAAAAATTCGTCTAATGTAGAGCAATAGAATTTGCGATTCGATAGCTGTTGTATAAAAATGTTAAATGTGCAGAGAAGTCTGCCAATGTATTAGTATATTTAATTTTGTATGGAATGTAACATCTTGTAGTTTATTTTTATACTTCTCCAATAATACATACTCACTTACTATTATAACTATAATCTAGAACAAAATATTTGCTTCATAATTAGAATCCTAAGTAAATGTCATATTATAATGTATGAATAGTCTGCAAATTTTCATTTTATTATAAGTTGTTTGAAATGTAAGAAAATTTACATTTCAAAAGCTTTAAAACGTGCTCTCGCATGTAAATCTCTTACATACGTCAATTTAATACACATTCACTGTTACAACATTATTTCATTTAATATAGGTAATGTAATTATGTAAGTTTGTAGTTTTTGCTATATATAAATAATAACATTTAAATTAGATAATATGCTATTTTTATTATTATTTAATGAAAATGAAAATTCGAAAAGATAGATAGTAACGTCGTTTGTTATGTTCTTTATTTATTTATTTGTAAACAATAAATAAATTTCAACATCTTTCTTAAACTTTAATTTAATGCCCTTTATATATATTGGAACGAAGTTCCTTATCGCGCGTTGTGAGAGGGGGCTAGACGGAAAAAATTCTTACGAAAAGTTGTCACGACACTTTTTGCTAGAGTTGTAAGCCGTGCGGCGTGCGCGTGGCTCGCTGTCTGTCTCTCTCTAACTTAACACTTCATTCCAACCGGATGTCCCTTGACATCGCTCAAGTTTTTTTTTAACTCTAAAGCCTAGTAAAATATGTAGTAGCAAATTCACGAAGCAAATTAAATTATTTTACATTTAAGCATAAACAACATACGATCCTTTTATAATAAACAGCTAATATTCTCTTTGTCCACAAGATAATCTAATTACGTTTGTGTGCGTAATATCCAGGGTTTAAAGAAATTAAGCGGCCACTGTAAATGCCTTCTCTTGGGTGCGACTGTCTACATTTTGGACCCTAAATATAACCTATTTACATTGGTCGCTTTACACTTAGTGTGTGTATGTTAAGACCTCATAGGGGTAGACCCTAATGATTATTATAATATGAAGCATTTTTATAGTGATTTTATAATTTTAAGATAATAATCCATCAAATATTGTGTATACATATATATCACTGTGTAGCTATAGATGAGAGTTAATTTTTTTACCTTTTTCAGACCATTGTAGTAAAACAAAATATGCTGTTATACCGTCCTTAGACTATCAACCTGAAGTTAATTTTAGAAAATTACATATTAACATCGCCACTGTATAGGTATAGTAGGCATAATTAAAAATTCGCATTAAAAAAATGAGACCTAAAAGTAGGCTAATTAGCCCACTTTCCATTTTTCACTGTCATTATATGAAACGTGCTTCATTTTTGGTAGTTAAATTTGTAATAATATATTAATTTTTGTAAGCTATAATAATGTCTTCTTTCATGCCAGAAAAGCAATTTTTACACTACAAACACTTCCTTCGACCTTGCAACCTTCTAAATTCTATTGTGTATTTAGCAGCCATCACCGAGCCTAGAATCTTCTTTTTTTCTAGGCAAATAGCTGTTTTAAACGACGTTTTATTCCAAAAAACATCGTATTGAAATGACAAGCAATTGCGGTAAGCGCATATAACTCGATTATTGTCCAATCGGTTTACCGGTGACAAACTCGATTATACCAGAGCCACGGGAATACATCAAAGTCCCTATTACCGGCTTAGTTTAACACTAACTTTGTCAATGTTATGTCGTGATATCGTTTATTAGGATATGTGATGCACTTACCTTGTGGTGACAGGTGTATCTTTTGAGGGTTATGGTTAGTGTGTCTTTGGCTGGCTTGTAGGGATTTTTATGAAGGTGTGAATATCAAAAATAGACTATCTTTACTAATATTATAAATACGTAAGTGTGTTTGTTTGTCTTTCCGACGTGACGTTATACAGAGCAATTTTTTGATATGATTTTGTATCTGGAATTCTGGAGATAGTTAGGTTGCCATGGAACACACTTGATTACACTCCAAAATAAAAACTAACATATTATAGCAATTAGAAATTAACAAACAAAGGTGTGTGTCATATAATCCACTGCTTCGTTAGTCTCTTCTTAAATAATCAGATAAACTCAGACTAAAACTTCACTTGAAATACACACAATATGTTTCGCATACAAATTAACAGTAAGTAATTGTATTTATTTATTAACACCAGTAGAATTATATAACCATGGATTCTTCCTACTAATATCTTACTAATATTATAAATGCGAAAGTTTGTGAGGATGGACGGATGTATGTTATTCTTTCTCATTCTTTTTCAGTATCTGAAGACATAGGCTTCTTTTTATCCCGGCATTTTACAGACGGGAACTATGCGGGTTTTTCTTTGAAATCGCGGGCGAAGTAGCGGGCGGAAATCTAGTAATAATATATCATAAGCCAATCGGTAAATCTTTTTTCTTACCTATTGAACCTATGTTGAACAAAAAGTAGATTAACTACTGCAATTTCATATTTTGCATGCAATAATTAAACATGTTTCAATCAACACATTTAGAAAAGAAGTATCCAATAGTATGAAAACAATCACGTATATTGTTATCAACATGATACCACAGAATAGTTAATAGTATAGGTATATTACAACTGTTCCATTTTATACCGTAATAAAGAGAGAAATAAAAAACGCAATAATGAATAGCTAGTTACGCGGTTTTGTATCGCCCACGAGGTAATTATCGCTGACCGAGCGTTTATTGGCGAATTACTCTCATACGGTACAGTACATTGTATGAAACACGACAACTCAATAATATGTTCTAGAATATTCGAGAATGCTTTGGAAGGAAAAATAGCGTATTTTTAGCTGAAATAAATATCCTGCTAATATTATAAAAGTGAAAGTTTGTGAGGATGGATATGTTTGACTTTTTCATGAAAAAAATACGATATGTGATATGTGATAGATTTGGATGAACCTTAATAGTAATACTAGCTGCCCCGGCAGGCGTTGTTATGCCCTATTGCCCCTTTTTCGTATTTTTTCTCCTATAAAATCTTAAAAAATTAGCAGAAATGGTCGAGCCGTTCTCGAGTTTTATAGAATTTTATACGATTCATATTTTTTTATACAATAGTACGTTGGAGGTAAGATAATAATATTATGTATTAGAATAACACATCAGCTATGTAATACTTGATTTTCGTAAAACCGCGTCACACATGTAGTTACTAATAGGTATTATAATGACATCTTAAAATTACCTACTTTACCTTTTACTTACCTATACTTAAAAAATATGTTTTAGTCTATAAAATACTTATAAGCACCTTTCCTTTGGTACAAGGCTCTAACACGTCGTAATACTTAACATTGTAACGAGAAAGTCCGTGGCACAGTTATAGAGTTATAGGCCAGGGACTTTCTGGTTCTTATATATTATGCTATTAAATAATTGCGTAGTATTAAATGCATCAAACATTAAAATTACACTATAAAGGACAATGCCAGATTTAGAATGGGAAGTGGCGTCTTTTATATTTTTAGTAGTAAGTTTGGTTTATTGCATTATTTTGTATTAAAAAGCGAGGTTTTGGCAATGGCCGCCCAAAAATAAAAAGGTATAATTTTCTGTCATTGGTTTTTTCTAACAAGAACTCATTTACTCCAATTTTTCTTGTAAATACATTTTTCTAACTACAAAAATGTATTTACAACATATTAAAACAACCAGCTTTCAAAAAATAATTAGTAGGTTAAATAGCCTCTACAATTTGTACTTTAAACATACAAACCCGCAATAGAAAGCAATAAAGCGTAAATTCATTAGGATCTGTTATGAATACTAATGGGTGACCTTGGCTGTATTAGAAATGCAGGCTCGGAGGCAGCTCGCGAGGAATTTCATTATGTCTCAGCGTGCGAGCATGTGAGGTCGCGATTTGGCTGCTACCACGGGATGAGCGGAAGCGGGAGCGGGAGCGGGAGCGAGTATTCAAGGAAGTAAGGACATTATTTAACACGTAAAATAAACAACATAAAATGTAGAAGTTATCATTAAATTATACTTGAAAAGAAAGAATAAAACATTCGATTCAAGTAACAAAAATAAGGAATGATGTGAATAACGATTTAATGAAAGTAGGTACTATAAAAAAAATTACTTGAAATTCTCTTGTATCGGTATCAATGCTTAAAATAGATGTTATGAAATACTATCCAATCTGGAAACAGCCATAAATATTCACAACAAAGTTTCATACAATTTGTGAAATACGTATGGTAATAAATAGGTTTAGAAATATTTTATTTATTTTTTGTATTAGTTTTTATACCATAGATATCATATTAGTGACTCCTCCAGACGTTTCCAGTAGTCGCCTCCGCTTACGCCTATCTGAAACAGCAGCTTAAATCGCTTAAGGATATTGGCAAGGTCGCCTATCTTTAGCCTGTGTTCTATTAAACTGAATTGAGTTAGCATCTCTTTAGTGAACTACCTTCAATCCGGTAGCTGATAAAACAAACATTATTTATATTTACTTTAAAGTTCATAATTGTGTACCCTTCACGCTATATCGTACCCTATATCTGTCGCTTCAATTCTATAAGACAATGTTTTATGATGTTCTTACTATTCTTACGTAAAAAAGTATATTTATTTGTTTAGCTTTCTTTTACATCGAATGGAGCGATTTTATAGGCTAAAGATAGAGGCTACTTTTTAAGGCGGTGAAACATATCTTTACCAAAAGAATTTGGGCAAAATCATGTAGATAATAAAACTCAGTAATACATTTAAATACGCTCATCAATTATTTGCGAACGCATTAATAGTATTAAAATTGCATAAAACGTTTAAGAAATATGTCATTTACCAACTTCTTGTAAATGTGTTAAAATCTTTAACATTGAAACCTAGATAATTAGGTCACCTACAAGCCATGTTAACAGCTAATTAGACTCGTGATGCATGAAGCCGTTTTAATTTATAAGCAAGGAGCATAAAGCTCATTATGACTACGTGTATATTCATTAAGTCTACACTTATTTCGCTTTGTCATTTCTCTTTGTAATAATTGACCCTTGTCACTATTGTGTTGTGGAGATACATGCAGGTAATATATACGGTAATAGATCAAACAGTTAGTAGAAGATTACGTAATAAGTTTACTTACTATTTATTATTACGTAATATTTCAACAGTTTAAGTACAATTTTATTAATGCAGAGATATTGATTATTGTGTTTCAATAATCTCCTCTCTAATACCGTTAAAACACATAGACAAAAACAGCAGAGCTAGAAGAAAATTGATCACGAGTCAGGGATTTTCCTTATTTTAAAGAATATAATGCTATAATCCACTGTAGTCACAAAAATAGTTATATCGCATGTATAACTATTTTTGTGACTACAGTGGATCGATTCCTCTCATGTTTTTAGAGCGTCCTATCCAAATACTGCGAACATACGTATATCATTATTTTTCTACTACAATGCAATTTTGTCAAATGTTTCATCGTGATACGTGCAGTGGAAAACAGATGAGAGTCGTCAGAGTGAAGGGTCGATTTTTGTCGGACAATCGTAGAATGTGCTACGGCCTACGAATTTATTCGTAGCTACGCTCTACGCGTCACTCGTGCATGCAACTACAATCACACTAAAATTAATCGCATTTCAAATCTTAACTCGATAATTAAATGAAATGGAATTAATACTAACTGAATGCTTAATGTATAGACTGGGGTAGAAGCCTTTAAAAATAATAAAAAGATAAAAAAAATCGCAGTTGGATGAAACCCATTAGAAAATGAGGGGAATATGATGAAAATAAAAGGAAAAATAAATTACGGTCAATCCGAGTTCGGGAAGTGGGAGGGGGGAGCTTTTAAGAGAAAAAAATGGTTTCTCTCGATTTCCGACAAAACTACAAGTCCTACGGAAAAAAGTTCAATGGCAAAGTTGTAGGTAATTAAAAGTTCTACAACTTTTGTATTCACAATTTTTTCACATAACCTCAAAATTTAGGTGAAAAATTCAAAAAACCAAGTTTTTGGTCTTTTATTTTTATCTACTTCAAAATTTATTTTTTTTCTACGAAATTTGGTGGAAACTTACTTTATTATGTCCCAAATACACTGTAATTTATTTGATTGAAAATATTAATTTTTTCGCCTTATTTTGAATTAATACCAAAAAAACAACCTAATTTTCAATCGAAAAGTCACCCGTCAAAATATCAGCTTTTTTCAAAAACTTGGCAAGCCTTTTGTTCATTGAAATCTCTACTTTCATATGGTGTAAAAAAAAAATAAACATTACCATAGTAAATGTTCTCAGGAAACGCATACAAACAGTGTGATAATGAGCTTTTACTAAATCAGGCACACTTCTCGAACGACCTGAAATGTTTTTATCGACATCATTTTGCTTTTGAATATGCTGTAAAATATTAGTTGTATCGTAACTTACAACAAATGATTTTTTTTTCTTTTGAAATATTACCGAAAAGCCGATACAAGAGAAAATATAGAGTTCGAGAAGTGTGCCTGATTTAGTAAAAGCTCATTATCACACTGTTTGTATGCGTTTCCTGAGAACATTTACTATGGTAATGTTTATTTTTTTTACACCATATGAAAGTAGAGATTTCAATGAACAAAAGGCTCCCCAAGTTTTTGAAAAAAGCTGATATTTTGACGGGTGACTTTTCGATTGAAAATTAGGTTGTTTTTTTGGTATTAATTCAAAATAAGGCGAAAAAATAAATATTTTCAATCAAATAAATAACAGTGTATTTGGGACATAATAAAGTAAGTTTCCACCAAATTTCGTAGAAAAAAAATAAATTTTGAAGTAGATAAAAATAAAAGACCAAAAACTTGGTTTTTTGAATTTTTCACCTAAATTTTGAGGTTATGTGAAAAAATTGTGAACACAAAAGTTGTAGAACTTTTAATTACCTACAACTTTGCCATTGAACTTTTTTCCGTAGGACTTGTAGTTTTGTCGGAAATCGAGAGAAACTATTTTTTTCTCTTAAAAGCTCCCCCCTCCCACTTCCCGAACTCGGATTGACCGTAATTTATTTTTCCTTTTATTTTCATCATATTCCCCTCCTTTTCTAATGGGTTTCATCCGACTGCGATTTTATTTTGTTTCAAAAATTATCTACTCTAGTCTAGTATGTGAGTTTTTAATTTGGAAATTGTAGCCATTAAAAATTTTAAATTATTGATTGATTATTCTTAGATCGAGCTTCTATATACAGCACATTTTTGTTTGAAATAAATGTTTGAGTTTGAGTTTGTAACTGTATTTTATACCTATTATTTAATATAATCTGTTTTTTACAATTTATTAAACTTCGACGACTCCTTTGAAGAATCTAACACAAAAAACCCGTGTACTGAGTCAAGATGTGTGTATTTACAACTCAGAATTAATTGAATTAAACACTTTCCGACATAAATCGCACTACAATGGGCTATGCAACGGCGTAGTTCCAAAACCAGTATTAACTACAGTAGTCACACAACATACATGTTATAAGTTAGAAGCTCCACAACTTAACATTACATAAGTTCTGAGGTAAGTAAATGATTTATTGTGTATTCGGTTACGAATGTGCTCATTTACTCGTTTTAAACAAGACAAAAATGTGATATTTTATAGAGTAAAAATACTATCCAACAACAATTTTTTAGCAAAACTAATCAAACTGTTTACCAAAGAGTAGTACTTTTTGACCACTTCAAAGAAGGAAGTCATTGGAGCTTCAATCTTTGTGTTTATTTTCGTATACTACAGAAACTTATTGCATATTATAGAAACTTATTACACTCTTTTCTATAGATTGTGTTCTCCTACAATTTTTAAAAAATATTCACACAATCCTTAGGTACCTTTACATGTTTATCAAAGTCTTTGAAGCTGTAATTGGCTGTAAACAGATATACGACAATATACACCGTACACGCCTCAACAAGACTAACAAGTTGAATTAATTAACCCGCTTTCAGAACTGGAAGCAATACATGTATAATCATTCCTTTGGTGCACGAGAAGGACATGTAAAAGAAGAGAGATAGAGACAATAAGAAAAGGCAAGAAAAGTTTCAATGAAACTTACCTACATATTACGTTAAACATATAATTAATTTTAATATTTATCATTGATTACCGTAATAACAATGATATTGAAAAAAATTAAGTCGTATGGTAGTTATGTTGATAGAAGAAATTTAAACTTTGGAAAAGATACATTTTTTTGGTAAAATTGCATATTTTTACATATATTTAAAAAAAACAAGGAACTTAAAACTTCAAAAGAAGAATGTGTTGCTTATTATTGTCTATTGTATTATAGTCTAAGAGTTATAAATACGAATTAATACACATCTCCATCGATAAATTGAAACGACGGACGCACACTAATTTGAATAATAATTGAATATGCATGTTCGTGTTATTGATGCCAATGTTATTTTATGGAAAATATAATTAGCGCTCAATCAACGTACATTACATCTTGTGATGTTTGGGAATTACATGTGGATTACCGTTTGAAACTTAACTGTTTCAGGTGGTTAGATAAACCTGTGGTAGTTTTTAATCGTTGCCTGAAGGGATCACTGCTAGCGATAAAGCGCCCTCTGTATTCTATATAATATAAACTTATAAAAATGATTGGTAAGCGCATAACTCGAGAACGGCTGAACCGATTTCGTTAATTATTTTTTTATAATATTCCTTGAAGTACGAAGATGGTTCTTATGGAGAGAAAACTGTATAATTATTTAATCTTAATTAATTTAAGGATACCGATAATATATTTAATTACCTGTATCCTTATATTGGTGTATAATAAAGTATATGTTTACTCTTGGTTTACTCAATCATTCAGAGCTTTTAAAACCTTAATAGAAACGAAAATATATGGAAGAACTTTCTAGAAAAATGCAGCATGAATTTAAAATCAGGAATCTATCGTGTCAGTAAATATGCCTGAGGGAGTAATATATCTATACCAACGATTTTCAGCTTGATTTCTCACTCCTGCAGGAGAAATTTACTCCCATAGGACTTAAAGTTCTGTGGAAGTAAAATAGTGTCTGGATAGTGGAAAGTTATTTATTACTATTTCTTTGTTAGAAATTATCAGTTGACTTGTTGTAAAATGTAGTTAACATTAGAACCATTGTGATATTAGGTATAATTTAATATTAAAAGGTTATCGTACTACAAATTAAATTAACTATGTACGTCTCTGTTTATTAGTTACGATGCACGCTTAAATAATTTTTAGAATTAGAAAGAAGAAGTAATAAGGCTCCTTTTTTTAAAGATATAGTCGCGAGCGTTTATCGATATAAGTTGAGATACGTAGCAGACAGTGTTATGAAAACTATTTAAGTATGTATCTTCATAAAATGGCATTTAAATAAAATAATATTAAAAACTTATATGTGTGTGTTTTATTATTTATTTTGTTATTCCTAAATACAACATTCGGTTTATCTTATGTAAGTAATGGTCTTGTTAAATGGTACAACTTATAATAATGGCCGCTGTTAGCTAGTGAACATGCGAGTTTGCCATATTACTGTGTTTTATATAAAGAGGTTTAATTAATAGTACTTGAGATCTATTTAAAATGAAATTATATGTTATATTGTGTCTAGGTAATGTGGGAAATACTACTTTCAATGACAATTTATTAATTAAGCTCAGTTACACATCACTACATAGTATAAAACAAAGTCGCTTTCTCTGTCCCTATGTCCCTTTGTATGCTTAAATCTTTAAAACTACGCAACGGATTTTGATGCGGTTTTTTTTTAATAGATAGAGTGATTCAAGAGGAAGGTTTTAGTATATAATTAATTAGGTTTTAGACAAAGCGGGCGAAGCCGCGGGCGATAAGCTAGTATAGTATATGATAATAACTACCTACACTTTTAAACTAATACGTAACAATTTTCCAAGAGTAACAATTTGTGGCTGCATAGCTAGGTGCAGCTAAACCTTAATATCTACTATAAACATATAGTTTAATACTTTTAAACCCGAATAAACAAGGTACAAATACAAAAAAAAACTGATTATAGGTATGTAGCGTAGTCACCATAACCACTAAAATATACTACAAATAATAAATCTTTACTTTACCCCAAGAGAAACAAACTCAACTCAACTAAAACTCACTCAAATAAATGACCATCAAAACTCTCGTTACATTTATTCGAGTCACTTCAGCAAATATTTCAATGCAACAGCATTTATAATTGAAATCCGCGAAACGAGTTTTAAAACAACTCAAAACTAGCTTTTTTAAACATTTAATTAAGTTACAAGCAAAAGCAGGAGCGAGCGCTAAAATACTGCTTTGGGAGCTTAGTGAATTTATTTAAGAGGATTTAGTGATTCAATTTAAAACTGTTTTTATTTAAAATACTGTGGGGTAGTTTTGAAATTGTATAGTCTGTGAAAATAGACTATCATCTGCCTTTATGCGCATGAAAAGATTTCGAAATGGTAAGTAAATGTGGAAGGAAAAATAATAGAATAATGTGTTTTAATTAATAAATTTAAATATCGTTTTAGTATAAAGAAATGTAAAATGGAAATAAAGGAAAGTTTTGTAAAATAAAGAACAACTTGGTTGCACTAAAACTTTTCAAGTCTATAAGTTGGAAACATCCGAAAATTAATCAAAACACCGTAAACAATTTCAATGAGATTGATACTATTTTCTGTAAACATAAAGAAGACTTAACTTTATATTATTTCAGTTAATGTTGCGACCGTTCGTTTTGCTTTCTAAAGTTAAAAGAAAGGTGAAAAGATAAAATTGTATGCAGACTTGGGTGTGCCTTGACATAGAATGACACCATCAACGGAACAAACTTTTCACATTATTCGATTTTATGCATGACATGAACATTTACGTATGGAAAACTTTATGTATTACAATACAGCTTTTCATTTCAGATCAAACTTAAGACTAAAACATAGACATACTGAAAAAAATACATCATAGAAAAATAACATGCATTACAATGCTAAATTTTTAAATACGCAAAGCACCAAATTAGAATTTCTGATATTATTTAGTAATTCTTGACTTCTTCCGTAGCACTGACCACGATTACAATCTGACGTAACACAGTTTAAACTTCAGTTTAAGGTATTACACACGAAAAAGAGCAATTTTTAAATTGATCTTTTTTTAAGTTTCCAATTTAAACTGGTTTTAACCAGTTTAAATTGGAAACTCGGACTTCTAGACGTGGATGCAAAAAAATTCAAATTGAATCTTTTCAATTTACCTGCACATGATTTATATCGTCCTATCTCCAAGCGGTGAAGAAAAATGTTATCATGCATCCTCCATGAGATAGAACTCAGAAAAGTTATAGCATATAGCATTTAGCTAATTCCTTTTATTTATACCTATATATTATATCCACATATATATACCTATATTTATACCTATATATTATATCCACATATATAGGTATATCTTCTCTCCGTTCGTTTTGTTGTCTACATAGCAATTCAAAATCACTACGTAGCGATAAGACCGTTAATTTTTAAATGCATTCTTATGCTAAATCTCAAAAAGAGCGAGTGTGCCGAGCACAGGCGTCAGAAGTGAAATTTCTTTGGCAAGATTCAAAGATACCAAAATCATCGCCTTACTCCATGACATGACGTATTACTTTCAACGCACCTAAAGAAATTTCACTTAAAAAGTAAATAAATAATAAATACTTGATGGTGAACACGAAAAAAATATGAAAAAGCTACACAAGCCCGACATTTTCTGAAAAATTAACTCAAATATTTAAACAGTCGAATCACGCTTCAGCCAAACTAGTTAACATTCAAACTGTGTTCTCACTTTAAAATCTGAAACTTAAATTTTATCATTAAATGTTTTTGTTTATCATTCTTGTACACTTCAAGAAGCGAAAGTTTTCTACAGACTCATTGTTACTTTACCAACTTCGATAAAAGATTTACAAATTAAATGTTTTTAAAACTGGCGTTAGCTGTGTTGTAAAAATGAAGTGAAATGAAGTGAAATGCGTCAAAAAGTATGAAATGTTAAAATTTCATACTTTTTGACGCATTTCAATTAGAATAGACGTTAACTTGGCCATCTTTGTGTTTTTTGTAAGCTGACGCACAAAATTGATTAAATATTTTACTGTATGTTTTGATAGTTTTATAGAAATTTACATGTATTTTTTTTTCTCCCAACGCCAAAGTTTATCTAATTAACTGAGTCAAAGTCAAGTACTGAATAAATGTAAAAAATACTGAACAGTAATCTTTGGAATAAACCGTTCTTTGAAAACTCACTATTTCCCGATTCTATCTAACCATAATTTATCCAACAAGTTCATCCATTAATAAGGCCAATGCTCGCTTTACAGTTAACAAAAAATCACCAAAATAACCAAGTAACTAACGATGTAATCATACAGGGCTAACACGTACCATTAATAAAAAGCAACAAAATCGCGTCCTTGGCGAAACATGCGATCCAAAATTACAGATTTCCATGCAACGATACCGTGGGCGTGACGTTTAGGGGTGTACTAGGGGAATGATTACGTATTTTTGGTGGAAAATTTATGTCATCATCACTTCTCCTATAATAAGTACATAACAGTATATAAGAGGGACTAAAATTAAATATACATATCGCAAATAAATTTTCATTTATTTGTGAACATTTTTTTGTTGTGTACATATTATTTTAAAGAGACAAAATTACACAAGAAGGTTCCCCCGCAAATTAACACGCCAAAAATGCATAATACCTGATAGAGACAAATATAAAAAACTTACATAATGGTACTAAATAGGTATAGCCTACTACCTGTAGAGAATTTCAGTTTGAATTATTATTTTGATATTCCTACATTAAATGCTAATTATGCCTAATCAAATTATGTAACTTTTAAAAAATTGTGTCATGATGGTGTCATGTTTCGTTTCAATTCTATTACGGTATATGATCCATTGAAATGTTACATTTTTTAGCCCTAACCTTGCATTTTTTAGAGGACGCAATTTTGTTTTTTTGATGTGTAGGGGGGGTCAGTGTGAAGCTAAAACCAAGTTTGTGGGGTCGCCACCCTTGTCCCACGGCCGCCATCTTGAAAATAGCGGTTGAAATGGTTTTTACGATATATCTCTTAAACTATTTAACTGATAAAAAATATCGTTAACATTATTTGTTGCAAATTAAATTCTCTACAACTTTGGTGTTGTAACTTTTAGTCGTAGAACTATAAATAAAAAAGTTATAAGCGAAAATGTTCAGAAATTAGAGCCATTTATATTTTTCAATAAAACTTTTTTTTATCATTTTACGAAGAAATGATATCAGACCATTTTTGTAGATTGTTTTTCGAGGAACAACTTTTATGTACAACATTTTTTCATAACGTCAATAACTAAGGTTTTACAGCGCTCTGAAGTGAGTACTATTTTTCAGTACTCTTAACTATACATATATTGGCTATTGGCTCTTTTCTCATACTCCAGAACAATAGAAGCACACTGCAGAACATTTCAGACCTGCTTTTCGACGTAAAAAAAAGTCGCGCTTCCAGACTCTACCTCCTGGGTGGTGGGGAAAAGATTCAATAATTAATTATTAGTGATATTGCAAAATTAATTATTAAAAATATTATAATAACAAAAAAAAACCATTACTGATGACAAATTATTATTAGTACACACATAATATAAGTATACTGTATAGTTCAGAGTACTGAAAATTAGTACTCACTTCGGAGCGCTGTAAAACCTTAGCTATTTAATTAATGAAAAAATGTTGTATATAAAAGTTGTTCCTCGAAAAACAATCTACAAAAATGGTCAAATATCATTTCTACGTAAAATTATAAAAAAAAGTTTTATTGAGAAATATAAATATCTCTAATTTCTGAACATTTTCGCTTATAACTTTTTTATTTATAGTTCTACGACAAAAAGTTGCAGGATCAAAGTTGTAGAGTATTTAATTTGCAACAAATAATGTAAACAATTTTTTTTTATCAAATAAATAGTTTAAGAGATATATCGTAAAAACCATATCAACCGCTATTTTCAAGATGGCGGCCGTGGGACAAGGGTGGTGACCCCACAAACTTGGTGATAGCTTCACACTGACCACCCCTACACATCAAAAAAATAAAATTGCGTCCTCTAAAAAATGCAACCCCAAATGTAACTTTTCAATGGACCAATAGAGAAGGTGACTTTTAAAGGTCAACTCGTAGATAAAGCCTTTAGCATTTCAACTCGCCGTTATATTAACATTTACTAGCATTGTTCTGATGGAATTAAATTATATAGAAAATTTTACAAAAATTTGTATAATTTTTGACAATTGTTCCGAAAATTAATTCAACTACAATGAACCATTTACTGCGAGTCTAGCCAAGAAAAAAAAGGAATAATTTTATTTTCCTTTAATACAAAGAAGCCTTTACTAAATTTAAATGTGCCTATTATCATGTTCAATGCAAAGCATTACTACTGACTGTATAACGTATAATCCTGTAGTTTCATCCAAATCGGTTCAGTATTTTTACGAGAAAGAGTAACAAACATCCATCCATCCATACTTACAAAATTTCGGTTTTACAATGTTACTAGTATCACAGATAATATAATACTATACTAGTAGATTAATAACATTTTTTTTATAAAGAATTTTTTGCCAGCCCTAACCAGTAAAAGCTAATTACATAAATGGAGTGATACATTCAAGGGAAATTTGATGGGTGTGTGTGTTTTACAGCAGTATGATAAGTTAGTCGATTAGCAAACATATATAGCTCGGGGTCATTTCATTGTGAATTCACATTTTTTCATACAAATTTTCAGCTATTGTAAGCATTCGACTGACCCAACCGGTCAGTTTGTTCAGTCTTGGTTGGTAGTGGCCCTGCCTTCCAAGCCAGAGGTCGTGGGTTCGATTCCCACCCGGGGCAAATATTTGTGTGATGAACATAGATGTTTTCTCTGTGTCTGGGTGTTAATTATCTATATAAGTATTTATTTAAAATTATATATGTATGTTTATCAGCCATCTGGTTTCCATAACACAAGCGAAAGCTTAGCATGGGATCAGACCGTGCCGTGTGTGAAAATTGTCCTGAAATATTTATTATTTATTTTTCACTTGACTTATAACCGTTTTATTGTTATCCTAAAGCATTTTTATATCCTAATATTATAGTAATGTGAGAGTGTATTTCCATCTATCAATTCGAAACACAGGGATTTTATGGTATGATTATTGTGTCTGGAGATAAGCAGGCTTTGATCAAGCGGGCGAAGCCGCGGGCAGAAAGCTAATACATTGTAGGTAATTACAATGTCTTAATGTCACTCAACAGTACGAGAAGACAAGACAGGCCGTCTTTAACAACTTGTCTAAACCGTGAATTTTACATAGATGTACCAATTATTGTAATTCTCCAATTTTCTGAGCAATTTTCCTAATTTTTCATTTAGTAAGGTATAGAAAATACAAAGTAAGATTTGGAAGAAAATATGAATGTTTCGATTGCCAATTATTATTATGGCATGAATGAATGGAGAGAAGATAATTTTTTGCCTATAAGTATATTTATAATATTAATCTACCATTTTAATGTTACTCTTGGCTTTAATATAAATTGTAGTCTTAATGGTACTTAATTATTATTAGTAATTACATGATCCCTAATATTATACGGCTTTATATATTATAATGTAGTACAGACATTTTAATCCAAAGTCCATTTCAATCCAAATAGATGAAACATAATCAAAATTAATTCACCAAAAATGATTCCAGCTTGTACAACTTAATATCGCATTCCATTACTCATCATCAACGTCTCAAAGAATTTATTAAAGTCTACGGATTTAAAACAAGCAGAATAATTTCATTTATTAAACGTACAAATGTTATTAATCATTCGTCATTTCTCAGAATAGACTTTGATAAAGTAAAAAATGTTAAAATAATAAAATAACTATTTTACTTATTAAAATCACTACATAGTAAAAACAAAGTCGCTTTTTCTGTCCCTATGTATGCTTAAATCTTTAAAACTGCGCAACGGATTTTGATGCGTTTTTTTTTTAATAGATAGAGTGATTCAAGAGGAAGGCTTTAGTACATATATTTAGTTTTTATATATAATTAGGTTTTAGACAAAGCGGGCGAAGCCGCGAACGGAAAATTAGTAAATTATAAATTTCACCTGATATAGGTACCCGTAGACCTAATATCAAGCTATATCTAAATTATAAGTAAACGTTCAGTACGACACAGCCATTACAATAAAGGAATCCTACCAATATTATGATGCGAAAGTTTGTGAGGATGTGTGTGTATGTGTTTGTAACTCTTTCACGCAAATTCTACTGAACCGATTATAATGAAATTTAGCACACAAATAGAGGGTAACTTGGATTAATACATAGGATAGGTTTTATCCCGGAAATCCCACGGAAATGGGAACTATGCGGGTTTTCCTTTAAAAACGCGGGCTCTAATCTAGTCTATAATAAAATGTGGTACTATCGCCCTTTAAAATATTCTTACGATGCACTTACATCAAACGAGCGAATGCTCATTCTAACCAAACTATGTCAAATTAGTGTAAACAGACGTAGAACATTCTTTCGTTGTTCTTAGTGCGTGTGAAAGATTCTATACAATGTTCTAATACTGAAAAACACTAAAATACGAGTTTTCGTTTACACTAAGATCACGAAAGAATGATCTTGCTCTAGCTCTAGTAGCTCACTGCTAAATGTTCGTTTGATGTAAATGCACCGTAGCATGGACGACGTTGACTTTACGTAGGAACATCGTGGGAATATGATATTCCGAATATCGGATACCTGTCTACATTTACCTATATAAAAATACTATTTCCATCTATTCCTGACCATAGTAAGAGGAAAAACAATGTACCAAAGAAAGGTTTTACTGTTGCTTCAACGTATAATATCAATTAGCACAGAACAAATATTATAATATTGTGTTACTCTTTCTTCGAGATGGATATTCGTTTATTTTTCTAACTATTTATATTACTTTCTGATGTTTTTAAACTACCAGTTTGCCTCTGGTATACTCGGAGTTTGTAAGAATCTTCTTTGTATGAATATTATTTTTCATGAAATCCTTGGAATGCTTTTACCAGAGCCATATTCTGTGCCTATAATTTATAAAGAGTTAGGAACTTGCGTACTCTATGGGCATTTTCCAGTTATTTAAGTCTTATTATATTCCAATAAAAATATTGTTATGATAAATTCTATTTGAAAAGAGCAGTTACACTTTCTTCGCGTCTCAGATATTATGTCGTATATTGTTTAATACATTGTCATATTATAAAATCCATACTTAATATTATAAATGCGAAAGTAACTCTGTCTGTCTGTCTGTTACTCAATCACGCCTAAACTACTGAACCAATTTTCATAAAATTTGGTATGGAGATATTTTGATACCCGAGAAAGGACATAGGCTACTTTTTATCCCGGGAAAATGACGCAATCCCGGAAATCCCACGGGAACGGGAACTATGCGGGTTTTTTTTTGACTGCGCGGGCGAAGCCGCGGGCGGAAACCTAGTATTATATATTTTAATATGTTACACTCTTCTTTTCTCGTAAAGTATTTAAGATTACATTATTATCTTCTATCGATTAAAGAAAAGAATAAAAAATAAATTGGTTTTCAATTATTATTCATTGTGATATGTAGAGATATTTGCACATGTAGCTATATAATAAACACGAAGTTACATGAAATTAATTTTTATTTATTTATACGCATCATCTTTGTTATAATATAGTCGATATACCATATTACAATAATTATTATTATTTAGTAAAATTTAGTAAAATTTAGAGGTCGCCTCATGGCAATACCGTCACGTCATGGAATAGGGCGATGATTTTGGTATCTTCGAATCTTGCCAAAGATGTTTCACTTCTGACACGTGTGCTTGGCACACACGCTCTCTATTTTTTATTTAACGTGGTATTTCACACAATGAATACGTGTAAGTATCCCACGGGAAATACTCTTTGCCGCAATATAATAATTTTATTTTACAGATAGGAAAATTATTATCTTCCTGTGAGATAGGTTTTCCTAACATAAGCTGATTAAAAATTTTAAGGTTTCTATTTGAAGTAAATAATTTTAATATTTGGCTCAAAAATACACAGACAACAGGTTGCACGAAATTTCAAAACATCCATAATTCTTACATTGAAAGTTTAAAAATGTTATAAAAACCAATTCTAAAACATTCTTAAAACCAATAATAATTTTGAGACACTAGTAGCGTTTGAGTAGTGATATTACAATTATTCTTCCAAGCGACTAGGTACTTCATTTGTCATTACTATGTAACGCACATAGTATTATAAAAATAATTACTATACACTTTTATTGAACAATGGTGTTAATCATTTGCTATGATATAGTTTTCATTTCTAACTACTAATGCAATGCGTGCTGCCATCTAGGGGCCATTTCACGAAAATTGGAAAATTGTTTTTCCAGAAGCTATTTTATTCACAAAACCAATTAATTCAAGTCTTATAAATACATAAATATTCAGTTTTAATATTTTCTTTTAATAATATAGCAGTTATCTATTATATTTTCTAATAAAATTGAATTTTAAGGACCATTTTGTACAGCGGTCCGCCATTGCCATTCTCCAATCAGGCTTCAGTATTCGCCAAACTGTTGGCTTGGTTGGTTGTGTAAGTGAAGCGTTTCGGCCTAAATGAACAAAAACATTACGTAGATTCGAATTATATGGCTTCGATACAAAAAATCATAATATAATTGTATAAAACTATCCCTGTGACCTGAAAACGTAAGTTGTAGTAGATTGTTTTTTGTTTTAGTATTATTTTAATGCTTATTGCACATTCAATTATTTTTTTTTACATATTTTGCTCCTTTGAAGAACTATTTTGTATTATAATAAGATATTGAGACATATTTTACTTACCATCAGTGTTTAAAGTAAATTTCACTTTTCATATTATTTTTTAAGAACGATTTCTAGTAATCTTTTTGTTGTTTTATATCGAATGACGAATATAAAAAGTACGTATGCACTAAATATACCAAAGCATATTTTATCAAACACATGAAAAAATGCTGCTTTGGATGTTTTTATCTCAAGCATAATTTTATGATTATCACAAAGAAAAACAATAATTTGCAAATAAAAACAATAACTAGATCTTTACCGCCATCTATAGGCTATTTTGGTTCAACTTTCACTCACTACCACAGATTAGTAGTAGTGCGCACACCGTATACTAGAGGGCGCTGAAATAAAATATCAAAAATTATTTTTTCAGAAGCAGTAACACAGGCAGCAAAATGGTAAAACTTTTATTTTTAAATATTATTAAAATTAGAAATAAATCCAAAATGATAGAAAATTAATTATATTTTTTTTTTCTCTTTCAGTACGGGTTTGTAAACTATGCCTTAGAGTTGCTGGTGATGAAGGCGCATGGTGTGGAAACATGGGAAAAAATCAAGTAATTAATTTTTATTTTATACAAAATTATTTAAAATTCGAATACATTAATTATTATTCTTTTTTTACAATTCCCAGGAAAAAGGCAGAGGTTTCAATGGAAGGAAGCTTTCTAGTGCGACAGATTTATGAAGATGAAATAACATACAATTTGATTACTGCTGCTGTTGAAGTTTTGCGTAAGTAATAAATTGTTGTTCATTTGAAATTACTTTATTTCTACACCCCATAGAAATTAGAACTCCGGATTTAGTTTGTTTCAAAATCCGTTTAATAGATGGCGCTATAATCAATGCACTATGGACATTGTAATATGCAACTGCCATAGAGATCTAGAGAGATGCCAATCGCTTGCGCTGAGTGGTGTCTCATAAAAATTTACTACACGGCCGTACTACACGATCGAACGTTTTTGTTAGCTTTAGTATGTTCATTATACATTGCGGTATTCGAGCTCCGCGTTTGAATAGAGTCACGTACAGAAGAAGCATTGTAAACTATTTACATAAATTATTGTGACTGTCGTTCTGTCACATAATAAAACCAAGAATCACTCTACGTAATATTGTTTTTGAAATTTTAGTAAGAAAATCGTATAATTTTCAGTACTTACCGATGGTATGTGATTCCATTTGACTTAAAGTTGCTGGTTTCACTTCGGTTTTTACAAACTTTAACGGAACAACACGGCATTGTCAAATAATACCCGGCCGACGGTCGAACGTCAACTGAATGCAACAAACAGCATGTGTTCTTTTTTTGGGCATATTGCTGCGACACCGGCCCCGCCCCCTAACCATATCTCCCTTTAGTTTCTGTGATCTGTGGCAACTGCTTATTTACAAATATAAAAAATGTTTGCAGAGACCCCAGCTAATGAAATTCTTGAGCTCTTCGGAATGACTTTCTTCGAGTTTTGTCAAGATTCTGGATATGACAAAATTCTGCAAGTGCTTGGAGCTACGCCTCGTGATTTCTTACAGGTTGTAATGCTTATCATTCTCTTTTTCTGAAACAATTCATTATAATAACTAATAATGTGTTTCTCTTGGTGTTTACTCAAACAGTTTTATATAAGACTAGCTTTCCGCCGGCGGCTCCGCCCGCGGTTTCAAAGAAAAACTCGCATAGTTCCCGTTCCCGTGGAATTTCCGGGATAAAACCTATCCTATATTACTCGTGGATAATGTGGCTTTCGAATGGTGAAAGAATTTTTAAAATCGGTCCAGTAGTTTATGAGCCTATTCATTACAATCAAACAAACAAAGTTTTCCTCTTTATAATATTAGTGTAGGCAAATTATCATATTAAATATGCATATTATAATTCTTATATACTATGATGTGGTTAAATATAAATTAAAAGGTTTCAGAATAATATGTAATTGTTTCGAGTTCAGATTAATATTTTGCTATATCCGGTTATTTTTCATACAAAAAGATGAAGATTTTTCTTGATTCTTACTACAATATGTGGCAAAGTACAGAAATAAGATTCATGGTGAATTAATACTGGTTTAACTTGTATAGATATTAATATTATTATCATATGATTATCATCAACACCCATACATAAAAACGACGCAAATAAATACCTTCATTTAATAACATTACTTATTAAAAGTTTAATCTATAAAGAAAATTTTATAAAATGCAGTTTCATCAAGAGGTAATAAATTATATTACTTATTAACATATAAATATTAATATTTCCAGAACCTAGACGGTCTCCACGACCACCTTGGCACGCTATACCCCGGCATGCGCTCCCCCTCGTTCCGTTGCACAGAGCGGCCGGAAGATGGCGCGCTTGTGTTACACTACTATTCTGACAGGCCGGGGTTGGAGCATATTGTTATTGGTATTGTTAAGGTACGTTTTGTAATCATTATTTATGTTAAAAATTATTGTGAGCGATTTGTTGTATAACAGTAAATAGAGTAGGATAGTTTATAGTGGATACATGACAATATTTAATTGGAGCTTTTTATATTTTATTTGTGAAGGCCGATGTATGTTCGAATCGAAGGGATGAATAATGGGATACATAAAATACATATTATATTCTTGTAGTTAAAAAGTAATTTCCAAACCCAATAAAATACAAAGAAAAAGCCACATATTTTTTATTCAGAATGAAATAAAACAAGAATATTATGAAAGAAATAGAAAAATCCCCCTTACCGTCATACTCTAAAACGACGGCACACATTCTACACGTATTTTCATTATAAAAATACATCTATAACTGGGGGTAAAAATACATCTATTAAAGTGGGGACTTTAAATTCCAGACGGTTACAAGCAAGCTCCACAACACAGAAGTGCAGGTGGACATCTTGAAGACGAAGGAGGAATGCGACCACGTGCAGTTCCTCATCACGGAGACATCGTCTACTGGGAGGGTTTCGGCTCCGGAGATGACTGAGATTGAGACGCTGTCTATTGGTAAATAATGTTAAAAGCTTCAATTAGTTTTAAGATTAAACTGATTTAAAACTGTTGCTGATTAGAGCAAAATAATTTTGGCAAAGTGATCAGTATTGCTGCAAATCTATGCAAAGCGAATGTCCGGAGGGGAAACGACGCTTTTTGTATGTAATGAAGAAATTAGAAAACAACTATTAAGTAATACTGTTGAATTTGTAGGCAAAGAAAGCTTCCTCTATATACCTACCTAAACCATTAAGCGCGTCACACACGGTGAAGATACTATAATATTTTATGTTAAGATTCTCTAATATAAAATATTACAGTATCTTAAGGTATCCGGTATCAGCGTTCTGACCATCATTTTTCTTTTTGTCATTGCGTACTAAGACCCCTGTAGAACCGCCATCCTGTTACAAATGACCCGAAATTTTGTGCAAGTGTTTCGGGTCATAATATAATATTATCTGTGCAAAAACTTAAAAACATTAAGTTCTTCGGCCTTCCGAAAAATATCCGAAGTTCCAAGACAAAAGTACATTAGTCAAAGAAATATGTAGATTATTATCTGCAAAATAAATTTTATCAAATGTAGTTTTGACACGAAAAACTATTGAATAACAAACACACTATCCACAGTTCATTCGCTTTCGGCTTTTAACGCTTCTTCGCTTAATAACATTATTAATTTTAAAAGTACGAGAGCTGAAAATGTATGTGAAACTCAGTTAATGGGGATAATTTCACAATTTTATACTTACGATTTGTGCCGCAATAGCTAGACCAAAACAATGCCAATTAAATTATGTGTGTTGAGTACTTTCACCGCCTTAATTTAGCGTAAAGTTATGGAAAATTATCATTGCAATTACCAGCATTGTATTGTATTATTGACGTAACTCGTAAGACGTAAGCTAATACACTACGTGTGACTACAGCTCAATACATTGAAGAAGAAGGCTTACTTCAATTGTTTTAATAATCTACAATTTGTTTCAAATTGAGCATCAAGATATTCATCTAATTAATAAGTGGCAAATGATGAAATGTAATAGGTACACCAGAATGTGGCTTTTTATTGGTCTTAAAGATAAAATCATACATAATATTATGTATATTATGTACTTTTCCTATAGAGCCATATAAATATTCCCTATATTATTGCCTTCTTTTCTAGCAATACATCTCAAACTCTATAACAATATTGCTAGTTCATAATCGCCCGCTGTTTTTCAGATTCAGATTTAGGCTAACCTCTAAATTCTTACATACTTCATCACTGACCAGTTACCACATCTATTTTATTATCAATCTCATAAAAAACGTCCATTCTAGAGCCAAAAGTGAGTCCAGCAACGTTCTGCAGAGTATTTCCCTTCCACCTTATGTTCGATCGTGAGCTGAATATAGTACAAGCTGGTCGTTCTGTCACCCGGCTTCTGCCACGGCTTATGAAGCCTGGATGCAAGATTACCGATGTTTTGGATACGGTATGAGCAACCTTTTTTTATTACCTATATTTTTTACATATCTTTAGGATATTTATTTTTATTCATTTTTATTGATGCCTTTTTGTAAATTATGAAGCTAGATATTTGTTAGCTAGATTGATTAGTTAAACACATAAAAAAAACATTTGGAATTATTAGCTCATGTTTTGGCTGAGATTCAGAAATTCTAATCTGTTAAAACTTCCCACCAAAAATAGCTAAAGATGACTCGAAAGGACTGATATCATTGAACTCTACTATTATAAAATTCTGGTTAATGAAGACAGACGGAAGTTACATACCAATATAAAAAAAATTGGCATACTCGTTGGTCCAGTATTAATTATTTATCTTTTTCTAGGTTCGTCCCCACTTGGTAATGACATTTTCCAATGTGTTAGCACACATCAACACTGTCTACGTGTTGAAAACCAAATCTGAAGAAATGAGTGTGTCTAACCATCATGAGGAAATTGCTCCTTTACGTTTGAAGGTAAAATATTTTATTTGACATGAATTCAAATACCTATGACGTTTTTACTAAATTCCGTGAGTTGACCATGAACGTCCTATGGAAAATTTTCTTCTAGGGTCAAATGCTATACATTCCTGAAACCGATGTGGTCGTGTTTCAATGCTACCCCAGTGTCACTAATCTCGATGATTTGATCCGGTAAGTCAATAATTCCTTATAAGAATAAACCTACTACATTTCTGCCAATCACCTTACACATTCAATATGACTTTTACTTAGAATTACAGCTATTCATTGACCATTGATCTTTTAGCCGTGGACTGTGCATCTCAGATATACCCTTGCATGATGCTACCAGAGACTTGGTGTTGATGTCAGAGCAGTTTGAAGCTGATTACAAACTGACGCAGAATTTGGAAGTGCTTACTGATAAACTGCAACATACCTATCGAGAACTGGAGGCGGAGAAACAGAAGACTGATAGGTATTAGATTTGCAGACTGTTGTAAATTATGGTGGAATTAAGAATGGAGATTTAAGTTATAACTAAACTCAAATTGTCCAATGTTTAAGTAAAATTCATAAACAGTATCCTGTTTATTTTAAATGATATTATATATTAAATTACTATAGTAATAGTTTTAAACATAATTGGAAATCTGTGTCCAAATAAACAACTTAAACAAAAGTGTTGTTGGACAAGATCAGGGGCTGTATAGGTAGGCCTAATAGGTACCTCTTATTTCCAGACAGTTTACGCCGGGAATTGAACTGTCTGGCAAATTCATATTAGACCATAATTAACCATGGCTGGTTAATGCTATCATAATAATCAGCTGTATGTAATGTAATTATTATAAGTTTTGTTCGATCTCAATAAAGTGAAGTCCCGTGTCCCTCTAGTGGGGTAAGGGGCAGATGCATTATGCATATATCTGTTTGTTCGATCTCAATAGAATAACTATTAAAAATTAATGTTGAAAAACTTGCAAAAAAAGTCAGTGTCTTGGCGAGAAGCTAATAACCTTATATAATTTCGATAGGCTCCTCTACTCAGTCCTACCCAAAAGCGTAGCTACAGAACTCCGCCACCGTCGTCCCGTACCTGCTCGCAGATACGATCCTGTGACCCTTCTCTTCAGTGGGATTGTGGGATTTGCAAACTATTGCGCCAGGAACATCGATCATAAGGGCGCCATGAAGATCGTGAAGATGTTAAACGATTTGTATACAGCTTTCGATGTCCTGACCGACCCGAAGAGGAACCCAGATGTGTATAAGGTATTTAGAATTTACATATATACATTACTAGATTTCCGCCCGCGGCTTCGCCCGCGTTTTCAAAGGAAAACCCGCATAGTTCCCGTTCCCGTGGGATTTCCGGGATAAAAACTATCCTATGTGTTAATCCAAGTTACCTATTTATATATGTGCTAAATTTTATTGTAATCGGTTCAGTAGAATTTGCGTGAAAGAGTAACAAACACACACACACACACACATCCTCACAAACTTTCGCATTTATAATATTAGTAGGATAACAAAAGTGTCTTAATTAAATGGTGCCCTAATCCTGCTGGTTAATGGTATTGTGGCCTTCGCTAACTATTGTGCTAGAAACATCGACCATAAGGGCTATAAGGGCATAAGGACGCCATGAAGATGGTGAAGATGTTAAATGACTTGTCCACAGCTTTTGATGTCCTGTCCAACCCTAAAATGAACCCAGATGTGTATAAGGTATTTTGTAGTTAAATATGCGGACATAACAAAATCGATAATAATATAACAAAAGTGTCCAAGTTAATGGTGAATCACTGTGAAGACAATTAGCACTTCAAGTTTTCCGTTACTCCGCTCATTATTTGGAAGTGGTTTGCGATAAATCACATTTACATTGCAATTTCAATGTTATTTCGTGTCTGAAGATCAGCTTTGAAAATATTAATTTGTTCAAATTCTTTTATAAAAGAAGAAATTTTACATTCTTTATCCGAACCGCGAGGGACTGGAACATGCTTCCTGAGTCTGTGTTCCCCGACGAGTACAATATGGGGGTCTTCAAGCGTAGAGTGAACAGGTACCTTCTAGGGAAGCGCGTTCCATCTTAGACCACATCTCAGCTTAACATCAGGCGAGATTGTGGTCAAGCGCTTCCCTATTACCAATAAAAAAAAAAAAGGAATAAGTTTATTAAAGAAATTAGATGATCCGGTCCTGCCTCAGATCCTAATATTTTCCGAAAGAAGACTTATCCAAGATGCTGTATTATAAGTTATTGTCGCAAAATCATTGAAAACTTAACACCTTATACCAATTAATTTTTCCAGGTTGAAACAGTAGGAGACAAATACATGGCAGTATCAGGATTGCCCGAATACAAGGAAGGTCATGCAAAACACATCTGCTTGCTAGCTCTGGAAATGATGGATCTTTCGAAAACTGTTACAGTTGATGGCGAACCAGTGGTATGTAGAAATCTACTATACGGAAGTTTTACTATACGGAAAATTGCCACAATTTTTCTTCATCTTTCATTATTTAAAGATTTATTTGATTTAGAATTCATTTTGTTTTGTCACCAATAATTTCAATGCAGTTCGTATGCTCTACTTCTATTCTAGATTTATATACTTTTGTATTTTAACTATGCCGTGAGTTATAGGTACTTTTGATTGTAATTTTTAATTTTTATACACACTTACCCCATCACAAAGCAAAGCACAGTGCACAAACATATGCCACTAATTGTTTCCACATCTGAATGATTTCCTTATTGTATTATCTTTTCGATATATAAAAATATATTATACTAGCTTTCCGCTTGCGGCCTCGCCCGCGTTTTCAAAGAAAAACCCGCATAGTTCCCGTTACCGTGGGATTTCCGGGATAAAACCTAGCCTATGTTGCTCAGTGAAGATGCAGCTTTCTAATGGTGAAAGAATTTTTGAAATCGGTCCAGTAGTTTATGCGTGAAAACCATACATACATACATACATAATTACAAACCTTTCCTCTTTTTAATATTAGTATAGATTATGTTCAATATATATATTATACTTATATCCATATATACTTACTAGCTTACCGTCCGCGGCTTCGCCCGCTTTCTCTAAAACGATTTGAGATTTAAACTATCCTATCTCTCAAGTTGGATCGAACTGCACATGGTGTGCCAATTTTATTATAATCGGTTAAGTGGTTTAGGAGTCCATTGAGGACAAACATTGTGACACGAGATTTATATATATTAAGAATATCCATTTATATACTTTTCACACATTTACCTCTTCATTTAAATGTATCCCAGGGTATAACAATCGGGATCCACTCCGGGGAGGTAGTGACGGGTGTGATCGGTCACCGCATGCCGCGCTACTGCCTCTTCGGGAACACCGTGAACCTCACCAGTCGCTGTGAGACCACGGGCGTGCCGGGCACTATTAATGTTAGCGAGGATACTTATAGGTATTGTGGTTTTTATTGCTTTTCGATAGGTTATAAATTATTATAATTATTCTTTATAAATTTATAAAGAATAGAAAAAATTCGATCACGAGGCGGGACCAAATTATTCGAAATTTACAATATTTATTTTACAGGGCAAAACAAATCTGATAATACAACATGCAAGGATTTGACGAATTTTTTCTACTATATAAATTTATATTTATAAAGCATTTGAATGCCATAAAACCAAAAATATCAAATTTAATTAGTTACTTATTCTTTACTTGGATAATGTGTACAAAAGTTGACAAAAAATACATTAAGAATATGATTGATTGAGGTTGTGAATGTTGTTTTTGGGTGCGTGTGAAGAATGTGAGTGTGAAATCCAACATTTTGTATATTTCTTACAAATACAATTTAGCTGTCTTTTCTATTATATTAGCTACCTGGTAAGTTCATTTATTTAATGCATTTTCTTACCTTTACAAAATTGAAGATAGAGGATAATAAATGATAATTAATAAGTCAAGATAACATGAAATCAATTATACAAAATATTTATTTATATCACAAATATATTATTTAGTACATAAAAGATTGCAAAAATGACTAGACTACACTGTATGCGGTAATTAACGTCGAAATAATATTTTTATCTTTACCAAAATGGTTTATTCCATGTTTTAGAAAACTTAAGTTATTGGGATTAGAATTCAAGAGATATTATCGACTATAGATTAACTTATAAGAACTTAAATCAAGTGTGACATTAAAATATCGGTACTTTAATCATCGAACAAATCCAGATATTTCTTCAGAGACAATGGTATAGGTAGCTTCTGTATACCAAAAGGTAGTTCAAAGTTCTTCCACAAAATCTGCCTAACTAGACATCGACACAGATGCTTTAATTCTACCGGCTGTAACCCACACCTCGACGAAGGAACCAAATGATCCTTCAATATATCCCCATATTTTTCCAACGCAATTTTTCTCTGGTAATTATAATCTTCCGGCAATTCCAATCGCTTTGCTGCATCCTTATCAACTGTCAAATTTAAATGAGGCACCGCTCTCAACGTTAATTTAAGACATGTGACTAGTTCATATGGATATTTTCGATTGTATTCATTGAGCCTATCCAAGATTGATTCTATAGGGTTAGAGGATACATGGTCTGCTGTGATTCTAGCCCCAAACCTTAGCAAAATCATGAGCATTTCAGCAGCTCCCATTTGAATTACAACTCGTACTGGGGAGGCTTTTCCACAACTTTCTAGAGGAACATCTATGAAGCGATACGTCTTGTCGTCATCCCGGAATTCTAGATTGGCGTTTGTCGCGTGGTCTAGGAAGAAGACTAAAGCGTGGAGATTCTCCTCTCTGTCCACGAAGTCTGATTTCCAGCCAGCTAAGAAGAACGGTGCTGAAGTTCCAAATATTGCGCCTGTAAATTGTTTTGATACTATTTAGTTCTGAATGGAAGATGAAATTTAAAGATAGATACAGCAACTAAAACAGACAAGTACGTCAAATATACATATTTTTCGGTTTATGCCTTATGGGTATGCAGGTTCACAAGTAAACGGATTACTCGAAACCTTTGAAATAATAGTATGAAATTATACTTTTATTGGTAAATAATAACAACCTTCAAAGTTTTAAGGAAAAAATCAATATTGACGGCCACTATTTAAATAAATTAAATTCAAAATCATGAAAATAATATGTGTTTACCTAAAAATATCCTTTCAAAAGTTCGTTCGCATGCATATAATTCATCCAAAAGTGAAGCCACGACGCCATTATCCTGCAGGCTCCAATCAAACGCGAGTTTCATGGCAATGTACAGAAGATTGTGGTACTTTCCCATGAGGCAAACATCGCCATTATTTGCTTTGCAGTTGTTGTGGTACCGAAGCGTTGAGTTGACGAAATTCTTGCATGTTGTATTATCAGATTTGTTTTGCCCTGTAAAATAAATATTGTAAATTTCGAATAATTTGATTTAGTCACATATTTTACGCATATTAATGTATTGCATTAAGAAAAATATTCTGTACACAGTAGGTACCGTTTACACCGTCTACTTAAATCTTAATACGTAATATTATAACAATATTTCAATCTGTTGAAATTTATTTGTAGTACAATGCGTAAATATAACATAATTCAATTTCCCAAAAAGTACTAATTAGTAATAGACTTTTTCGTCTTAGTTTTTGTACGAAGGCAACGCAAGCGTAACAAACTGCACTTCTACAAATACAATACAAAAAGTTACTTTCACACTATCAAATTAAAATTAAGTTGCAAAATTTCACAACACATAGGGTTTTTAACTTCCCACAGAAGTATGATGAGAAAATTGGTGTCAAATACTTACTACTTACTAGCACATAATTTTCAGTAAGTTCGATTCCCGGTCGAAGCAAGTGAATTTTCGAAAATTTATGAATGCAGTTCTATTTCTTTTTAGAAATAAAGGAAGAATTTTGTTATTCAAGTACTTTCCCTTCAGGGCCCATCAAAAATTCCCACACTGTATTGCCTTCAATCAAATTCATACTTTTTCTCTATATTTAATAAAATTTTCATTTTTTGTTTCTATGTTTGCCTTATATGGCATGCCTGGATAACCATTATTTAAAACGATGGACAAGCGATAGTCTTGATTTATTGGAATAAAACTAATAAAAACAAAAGTAATGCAAATGTTTGCATGCTGTGTCATTCCTAAATGGATGGGCCGTTTATAATGAGATTGACGTGTTGATTTTATCATTTAGAAACGCTTCGATAATTCTGGTTTTATGAACGTGACTCTGCGCGATATAATAGTTTATTTGCATTTTAAATGCCATTTCTTAGATTTTATTGCATTTTTATTAGAGTCTTTATTAACGTGTGTTTTTTAAATAGACAGATACACACACACACAGCAACACTATATTATTTTATAATACTTTTTAAATGCGTGTGCGTAACTATGAAGACATCAAATGATAAAACTTTACTTTTTTCGAAAACTTGCAAACTCAAACGTCATCGGTACATCACTAGCGTTAGGAAAAGAACAACACTATTAATAAACACTACACCTTTAGCACATCCAGCGATAACAGAATTAAAATACTGCACAAGTTCGCGCCGTTTGTATCTATCATTGAGACAATCTCTCTCCATATTAATGAACACTTCGTCAAAATAGAAATCCATAAACGACTCCATTATCACCGAAAATTTTGTACAATTCAAACACTCATTGACTTTTAAACTGTCAAAAATGGCGCGAACATAAGACCTCCTTTTACGGCGACGTTTAAAAAAGTAGCTCGATCAGCGTCTGTTGGTCAAATAGTAGTAAAAATCCGATATATCCGCTTAACAGTGAAAACAAATAAGTGCATTTTAATCTCGTTACCGGTTTACTGACAGAAGCCATATAATAGTTTCCTATCGTAGTCGAGTGTGGTTTGGAGCGTATCCATAATTTTAGCGTTGATAATTAGTTCCAGATGATTAGGCACCAATTTTTTTAATTACATCTCTCCGAATGGGCTGATGAGACCATTAATCAATGATTTACGATAATAACGTAACGAGTATATAAATTACTCTATCTATGATGTATCTTAATAAGGATAAAATGGCAATTTTGCACCTGATCTCTCCATGAGGCAATTTCTAGAACTTTGGTGTCTCAGTGTTTAAAGCCATCGACTTCAATCAATAGTTCGCAAGTTGGAGTCAAAATGAGCTTAGCAAATTTTCAATATTTTAACACATTTTAATCTGCTCGACATTTTTAACACCACTATTCAAATCAGTGAGGGAACCATCGTACAAAGAACTTAAAATACGTTAGATGTTATAATATTTAGGATCTACTAAGTACTAAACCGAATTTGGACAGTGTGGTGCTGATTACCTTTCCATTCTTACACATATGACAAATTCATCAAGTTCGTAACGGTAACATTTATTCCCTCTTAGCTGTCTAGTATCTGTTGAGGCTGCCAAGGTCATGAATTAAATTAAAATCAACCTTAATAAACTAAGCATACGTGATTGCAATATTTACGCACGTTAAAATTCTTTTTGCGTAGGTAGATTTAAGATTCTGCTATCGGCCTGGAATGTTGCTTCAGTTCAATTCTTTTGTTTTGATTTCTAGGTTATATCATTATATGTGCATCTTTTATTTCCTTTCGATTTAAATGACTTGCTAAATTTAAACTATAGGCGTCAAATGTCAATATCCAATATTATAGATAGCTGGATAACTATTCTATGCAGAGTGATTTGCAGATGATTTGCATAAGCAGAAGAAAAAGATTGTCTAGAACTGTGACAACTTTATAATGTTCTACAATTTCTTATATTTTTGTCCAGTGAGCATTGTACAATTTGGTTTGGACCATTGTCATTACTTATTTGGCAGTTTTGTTATTAAAATAAATATGTAATTACAAAAAAAGTCTTTAATTTCTAAATGTAATTACGATGTGTTGTGCCCCATATACTTCATTTTGTTAAACATCAGGCATTATTCCTGTTTCTGCCAGGTACCATGATGTCATGAAGCGTTATTAATTCCAGTCTGGAAAAATGACAGCGCTATATGCTCGTATTGCACCATCACTTTCCTACACTGGAATTAATACTGCTTTAAGATGGTAGACCACCTCCAGATATTATAACCAATTATCTTTGTCCACAGCTACCTGATGCGCGAAGACAACTATGATGAGCAGTTCGAGCTGACCTATCGTGGCCACGTCTCCATGAAAGGAAAAGCGGTTCCCATGCAAACATGGTTCCTGACCAGGAAGGCATAAGAATGTTTTGGAATCTCAATAGTTTTTGGTGTATTTGTATGGCCTCAAACCTGGTTACTAAGATGATATTATCACTATTCTGGCAATCTCAATAGTTCTTGGTGTACTTATGGCCTATATAAGCCTAATTGGTGTTAGTTTTGGTGCCCTTGTTAGGGTGGTATTATAGTTTAGTATTATAAGGTAATGAGTTCCCAATTTTCTTTAAGAGTCCTAATACAAAATTGCGCTGGACGAAAGCTAGTATTTTTACGTTTGAACGCGATCATCGTGTAGTCGAGTAGCAAAGGCTGAAAGCGCTCAAAGTGGAAACATTATAGGACCTTATTATCTCGTTATCGTCTACTCCACCAATTATTCTAATCTAGTATCGTGGGCTTCCCGACTACTACGCGCGGGAAAAACGTACTTTAGTAATTTTGTGTCTGACGGAGCGGCGCAACACGTCCTACTCCCTAAAGCGCGGAGCGCGGTCTGCCGTAACAGCGTTTGCGCTCCCGTATATTATAATCGAAAATTCTAGAGAACTTTAAAATATTCCATTTCTTTCATAAATCATATAATATGTATTTTTTTGATTGCAAATTTTTAAGCATAAATCTATCATTTAATGTGTATTTTTTATTTATTTTTTACTCTGTTGTATGTTTTAGAAATTCGACGCCAAATACACATAAAATTTCATCAAAGTAAGGCTATTTTAACTTAGATTTTCTTTGAATTTTTGAATAAAAGTACTTAAATTGCCTCGAACATATTTTAGGATGTCTCAGTGTCTTTACTGTTGTATATTTTATATGAAAACTTCTTCTTTTAAATTCCGTGTAAACTACAAAGACACGAACGTCCCGCATGGAAAAAATTGAAACACGCCTCAGGTTATTGGCTATTAAACAAACTGGACAATGAATATCAATAAATTGTCTCGAACATATTTTAGATATTGAATGAATCTTTAATTTAAGATAATAAAACACATTGTTACTAATTTAGTTTTGTTAAACGAGCGCCTAAAGAATTACAGAAACAAGTCAAAATCACTCTAAAATCGATATGGACTCTTAAAGATAGAAGAAGAAGAAGAAGAAGTTGACAGTTTACCCGATTTCTATAAAATGGGATTGAAAAAACGAAGGGAATAGAAACATTGAGGGAGTGGTAAAATAAATGTATTTATTTTACAAAATGCCTATCTATTTGCTGGTAATTTATTTCACAGATTATAAGAATATAGATATAATTCCATTTGGCTCTAACAGCTAACTACTACTCTCTCATAATCTGAAATAGGCCTATATTATTCCTTCTACACAATTATAATGTGAAAAGTATTTTATATAGTCAAATACATATTAATCAAATTATATTTAAATACGTGTTGTTAGTAATGAATCTTAGATCAATAAGTAATGAATCGATGTTTTTATTTATTCTTGTTACAATATTAGATTTTCTAAATAGCTCAGATTTTCGTAATCAAATTAGGGCAACTATTTATTGTTTTAATTTTCTATTTATTGTTATTTATAGAAAGCCTATTGTATCTAGTCATTAGTGGTAATAAGAAATAATATTGTGCACGTAGATTAGAAATCTGTCGAAATATTATATTGTGTCCAAAGTTTAATAAATTGTACCAAATATTGAATGGTTTTTTATTGCATTGATATTGACTATTTCTATCTCTATTAGCTGATTAGTGAATCATTGATAGAGTTGTAAAGCCGGGATTTCTTATAATCTATGGTTGGTTTTATACAAATTTAATAGGTATCAATTGAGTCAAATTTGAATGAAGCAGAATTCATCTCATGCAGATGAATTCTGTATATAGATATTTAGCAAAGTACGTTACCTAAAAATATTGACTTAATTATCCCCAAACAGTGAAGAATTCCAAATTTCAGGACTAAAACGTAGATATCATATTAATCTTACGCATGAGTCAGAATTGAGTCAGAACTTGGTCAGAACATTGAATTTAAAAAAAAAAGCATTTTATCGTTCATTCGTTTCAACAAAAAAGACTTTTCAACTTAGTCTCTAATGACTAAGTTTGTTCTTTTTGTTCAAAATCGATTTCCTATGACATTATATTTTAGTTAATCTAATTTAATTTAAATTGAACAAGACAATATATTGTATAAAATAGCTTGCAATTTAGCATTACAAAGACAATCGCAAAAAAATGTAAGTAGGTATCTAGAAACGTATTTTTATAGTTTTCTAGAATGAGTAGAGACGACATAGCAAACAAAAATTTAACTATTCGACTGTTTCCGTTTCTAAGGAAAAACGTTTACAAAAGTGCGTAAAATGAAGGCCTTGTCCTGTTCATCGGGTTCATTTTATTACCAAGACGCGGAATGTCGACTGACGACCTCTACCATCCGGCTGCGTTAGATAAATCGATTTAATTGCCGTTAAAATTGTCCTCTAAAGAGACATTCTTACTGTACTGAAGTAAATCGTGTGTACTATGTACTATTTATTGTGTTATGTTAATAGTTATATCAATCCTATAATATTGTAAATGCGAAAGTTTGTGAGGAGGGATGTATGTGTATGTATGCAGAGGCGGCGTAAGGCGTGGGCGACGTGGGCCATCGCCTACGGCCTCGCGGTACAAGGGGCCTCGCGCCTCAAAATTTTTTAAAGCGAGAATAAAATAAAAAAAAAAGATACCGTGAAAATAATATGCCAACATTGCCCACTTTTTTTAAATAATTTCAATTTCTGCAAAAAATTTCTATGGAAAGGTTAGTATTTTCTGTTAGCATAATATGTTTTTCTTAGATCGTATGCATATATTGTTGTAGCAAATTTCATTATTCTTCAACATTTAATTCATTTTTTGTCTGTTTTTGAGGGCGGGCAAAGTTATCTGCACTTATTGCCAACATTGCCCACGTCGGTTTTTGGCGTAAATATGACCTCTAGCCAGATTATATTAGTCCAATTCATAAATATTGGTAAAGATGTCGTTTACTTTAAAAATCAAAGCAGTATCATGAAAGGTTCCCGACTAAAGTGGCTGGGCAAAGTTACCCAGGTATTTTTTCTCTTTTTCATACAAATCGCATTTCGCTTTTCCAAAAAGCCTAGGGTTGGTACATCTCAGTAAAATTAGCATGACTTTCGATTTCATTTACTGCAAAGATTTCGTAGTAGGATTAAGTTGTAGACAATAAAAAAGATAAAAAAAAAAAAAAACAGAATATTGTTCAGTGACTATTTAATAAAAATAAACATATTTTTACATTTAAGTTGTGCTTAAAATTCAGCGATTTAACTTTATTTACCATAATTCTTTCCGGGATACCAAATTAAGCTTTTAAATTTCAATTATTTTTCCGAAATCAACAGAATAGAAGTAAAATTATTAAGTACCTATCAAATTTGTGGTAATATGAAATGTGCCAACCCTAAGCTTTTTTTGATTGTTGTCAAATATAAATCGCTACATTATTGGGTAATTTTGCCCACCATTGTAACTTTTGTTTAAAACAATCTTCAGTGGTATTATTAGCATTAAAATATTCTTCAAACGTTATTTTATAACATATTATGAGTAAAAATAGCCTGTGTTTTAGCCATCATGCACAAACTATCACTTGAATTTTCACTATTTTTTGCCCACGAAATTACACATGATATTCGACGAGTTACAACAAGTTGCTGATTTAAGTAAGCGACACACGTGCGACACACACAATAGGCAGTGTTGTCAGACATATAACCTATTTTACACCAAGTACTATTAATGTTGCCAAAGTATGAAGGTATTTTTGCAATTTAAAATTTTTCTTATGAATTGATCTTCGGGCAAAGGTACCCTTGTGGGCAATGTTGGCATATTTCACGGTATAAATCTATTTTGTTGTGAAACATGTTTTCTTAGTCTTAGCCGACCGACCTGAGTTCCAATGCCTTAATAAAAAAAAAACCAACCAGAGTGCGGGGAATCCCTGGTTTTATTTGTTTACTTTCTTTACTAGGAAGAAGTCAAAACTTAACGCAATAAAAACTTGGCAGTGTTAATTGTTTTGTTTGTTTTTATTATTTTATAAAATCCGTCTTCAGGTCGCCATAGAACAGGGCCTCGCGAAATCTGTCTTGCCCACATCAAATTTAGGTCTTGCCCCGCCACTGTATGTATGTATGTTTGTTTGTTACTCTTTCAGGCAAATACTACTGAACCGATAACAATGAAATTTAGCAAAAAAATAGAGGGTAACTTGGATTACCTAACACATAGGATAGGTTTTTTCCCGGAAATCCCACGGGAATACGAACTATGAGGGTTTTTTTTAAAAACGCGGGCGAAGTCGCGGGCAGAAAGCTAGTAATGACAATAATTACACTTGTACAGGGGGATGGGAAACCCATGAGGGTAGAGCTGGCAGGCTCTTAGCTTGTTTGGGCCCGGCGACGCCCGACGGGCTGCCGCTGATGGGGTCACGGAGGAATTCTACCAATACCCGTGGCCCTCTCGTTGATGCGGCTTGACGGAACACAGTGGGGTTTTGGTCGGTAGGAATCCGACATAACCCACGGCCCCTCCCCCGGAGGCCGTGGGTATCTATGCAAGATTTCCCCACTAAAAAAAAAAAAAAAAGTCATAAACAATTTTTTAACAATCACTTACGTCATCTGTAAGTCCTTAAAATAAAAGCCTAAAACATTGCAGTAACAATTCCAACAAAATAACAGCATCCTAAAATATTTTCGCATACAATTTCTCGGTATCTTACGAGATCGACCAATAGCGATCGAGTATTTTTAAGACACCTGCTTGACCACTTTTGGGTTTTTCATGCAAACATCTACCTGAGGTCAGTGTGTTGGTCATCTGCCAATTTTAAAGACGAGAAACGATATCGATTAGATATACATTGAAGATTTTGTACGCAACAATCTGTTGCTTCTCTTAAATCTGTTGTTATAAGAAGCAATGGATTGTATACGATAGCAATAATGCTCATATTGGTTCGTTTGAAATGTGCCTTGTTACAAGGCTTTTGAGGAGATGATATCATTGGTTAAGAGTAGAGATGCGCCGAATAGTGGTTTCACCGAATAACCGAATACCGAATACTATTCGGTTAAAACCTTGCCGAACCGAATATTCGGCCGAATTATTCGGTTCAATGTTTTGACGTGTTTTGATGCGTAAACCGGTTCTAACGGATCGCAAGTAGCTGCTGGCTCGGTGGCGAGCGAGCCTTACCTCACCGCCCGCCACCCGCGTATATCGCCCGCGCACTCCGTGCCGTCTCACTGAGACTGAGACTGCGATGTTTCAACACAACTGAGACGGTCTCAGTTGTGTTGAAACATCGCACGAATACGTTACAAATTAAAACAAAAAAATATTAAAATTTTGTATTGTTTAAAAGTTTTATATTTTTACTTTAAGTTAGTGTTTGCAATATGAGCGGACGTTATGTAATTTTCTATTTGGACTAAAAGCATTGTCTTCAGACTTCAGGATTTAAAGTATAATAAATATTAAATACTGATTAAGTGCCCATAATAAACATGATTAAATTATGTTGATGTAAATTTACAAAATAAACGTTGATTTGAAATGTAATGATTGTTTTCTACACTAATATTATAAAGAGGAAAACTTTGTTTGTTTGTTTGATTGTAATGAATAGGCTCATAAACTACTGGACCGATTTTGATGAAATTTGGCACAGATAATCTTTAGACCCTGAGAAAGAACATAGGCTACCTTTTATTGCGAAATATGTACCACGGGCGAAGCCGGGGCGGACCGCTAGTAATTTATATAGGTACCTTAGGTTCAACACATTCTTCATATAGGATTTCTTTGACTTGTGTATAATGAATTCATATTATGAATGACATAAATCATTCATAACATGAAGTTATTTATTTAGTTCTATAGCTAAGAAAGTAGAAATACTCATACCGAATATATTCGGCACCTAAACCGAATAATTCGGCCGAATACGAATAGTGAAAAAGATGCCGAATATGCCGAATACCGAATATGTATTCGGTATTCGGCGCATCCCTAGTTAAGAGGTTATAAATATCATATTGTATAAATTATTAATTTAAAACGTAGGATATAAATTCTTCACAGAGTTTTACGTCACTCAGCGTTGTTGATTTATCGAAGTTATTTTTAAATTCTTGGGAATTGCTTAGTTAAAAAGCTTATGTAGAAGGTACCTACATACAGCGTAGATTATTATTTTATAGTAAATAATATTACTTACTATTTTCAAATATCCAAATGAATTACAAATGCACGTACACATCATATTTTAACTGGTAGGTACCTAGGTAGGTAATAAAATATAATATTGTGCCTCGGTGGTTGTAAGTTGTAACTTGCTCTGTGCTGTGAAAGAGAAATATACCTACCTAATCAATAATCATATTATTTTATGTTGTAGGTACCTAAATAAAACTTGTTAAAACTTTTCTACTTGTAAAGTTGTAAGTCTTTAATAAAATACCTAGTTATTTGATTTAATTGATAAATATTAGTACTTAAAAGTATAATATTCTCTTACCTAGGTATTTAATGGTTCCACCCGATAAAGTGACTCCGCCAACACATCCGCCAATGTCCACCTAAGTTTGGAAATATTATAATACCGAATTCCTGTATGACATTTGAAAGCAATACACATTAATAACTGATCAATGCTAAAAATATTTCTTAAAAATGCCAGAAGTATGAATATTTTATTGGTGAACGTATACTAGAGCCTTCGATTCATTTGGTAAAGGCACCATTCAAAAAGAACCAAAGAAAAACAGAACAAGTTACCGCAAAAAAAATTAACTCGTGCGCATGTGAAGGCGACCGAGGTGGCAATGCATTTTTGTAAATTTAAAAACAGCCTATATGCATCGCGCCGCAATCTAATTGAAATCTTATGTAGTTGTTATAGAGTCTAGAATTAATCGAACGCAGTTACACATAAGACAGTTTGAAAAAAGAACGCGGCTCGATTCAAATCAACCGTCATCGTCGCTTAAACCGTTTTAGCATTTAGCCAGTCAGCTTTCGTCCGTCACCTGTGCAGGTTGTACGGTTGCGCGCACGCATCGCGATTCGCTAATTTGAATTTTATCACGTTAAACCGGACTTCGCGTCCGATATTCTCTAATCTCTTGTGTTCCGTTAGTGTGACTTAGTGCTTGTGACATTGGAAACGAAACTTGTATTGATTTGTGGTGTGTTTTTTTGTTTGTTTGCGCCGGATTTCTCACGATAAACAGGTGAGGTAGACGTTTAAATTTGATTGATGATGGATACGATGCACGGATTTGATTCACTTGGGAAATCTATTGTTCTATAGTCCTAGGTCTTATTACAGGTGCTAAGAACACGTGTTACCTAGTTAAATCAAGATGTTTCGTCTATTTAATTCAATAAATTTCGTTTTTTGAGAAAAAAAATATTTTAAATACTTAGTAGGTAGATACCTACCTCCATAGTTAAAGAATTCCATTGCTTTCTGATTGGTCAGGAAAAAATGCAAATCAGCTTCAAATCAAATTTACAAATGAAATAAATAAACAAACAATGAAATAGGTAGGTATACCTACCTATATGGGTTAAACTGTACATTATAGGGCGTGGAATTTGGGGGTGGTGGGGGGTGAAGAGAGGGGGGGTGGGTACTAGGAACTTCCCCTGTAAAGGGGGGGGGGCGCGGAAATTAATAGTTTTCGAGATATTTACAAATGAAGTTTTTAAGGTTATGTTGGATTGTTACCACTTTTTGGCAGGCAAGGATGCAAATTAACATCAATTTATAACTAAAGCATGTATTTTTTTCCAGTTCCACATTGATCTGAAGCAATTAATATTAATTATTACTTTACAATAATAGTTTTCAATACTAGTAATATTGCATTAGCTCTTTGATTTGAAATATGACAGATTTAATGTAATAGACATTATGGTTAAATTTTTGAAACATGCTCCCTGAATTTCATTATTT